>JAJKFI010000001.1:55273824-55293380 GCA_029204185.1 Lerista edwardsae
AAATTAAATGCCTCTTCCAAGCCACTGGAGTAGATTCTAAAGCCTGGAAGCCATAAGGAAGTAGGAATGTACCTCATTTTCAGGTGATCTCAATAAGTATTATTCCAGAAGAAAATACTTGCATATTCTACCTACTCTTTTACCCCTCAGGAAATATTCTGGCACTCAGCAGCACAACAGGCTTTGTCTCACAAGTCTAATATTTTCTGTCCCCGGAATAAACATGTTAACCAGAGTTTGTCACTGATAATTTCTCAGGTAGAAATTAGGCCAGCTATTAGCCACACTGTTAGCTGCACTGTTAAACGCTTAACATAAAAGCATAAAGATCAAATTTTAGGCCCAAAGACCAAAAATCAACACCAACCATCGAATATTTTGATGTATAAGGATTGGGTGAAATGAAAAGAAAGACATGGTACTTCTCTGTACATCAAGCACGGCATTTCAGACCACCTGCCATAGTTTTGCGGCTCTATAGGAGCAACAAAAAGAAGAAGGATTCTTTACCACACACAAAACGGATGTTTACCAAATACCGTTCAATCCAAAGCCCCTCGGCATGGGCAGTATGAGTATATTGCCCGAGCTTCTGTTGCAAAAGGTGCCGTAAGGCACCTCCAGTGCCGGCAGTAAGCCATTACCAC
This sequence comes from Lerista edwardsae, assembly GCA_029204185.1. Taxonomy (NCBI): domain Eukaryota; kingdom Metazoa; phylum Chordata; class Lepidosauria; order Squamata; family Scincidae; genus Lerista; species Lerista edwardsae. The sequence continues at coordinate 55,274,472 of JAJKFI010000001.1, forward strand.
CAGTGCTGGGTGACCGCCTGGTCAACACCTGCACCACACAGCCCAGAAGCAGAACTGCAAGCCTGTGTACACCACTTGCTGGTGAGTATACAGCTGTAAGCGGTGAGTACACCGCTGAGTACACCACTTGCTGGTGTTGCAGTCTTTGGGGGCAGGATGGGAGGGAATTCCTGGGCCACATGGTCCTACATGGAGGTCCTTACCTCCGCACTGGCTAAAGAGCTGGCGCAGAAGCGAGTAGACTGTATGCCCACCTACGTTCTTACTGCAGGGAAAGTAAAGAGGGTGAACTGCTTCTTCTCCCACCGAGCCTCCTGCGGCTGCCTGACTGCTTTGGGATGCAGCATAGCCACCTGGCTACCACTGCTCGCTTGAGGGGCTGGGCAGCTCAGGACTGGGCTGCCTTTCAAGAAACTAATAACTATTTATACAGTTTTTAATACAATGCTCACATTTTCAAATGTTTTTAAAAACATTGCCAAAAACTATTTGACAGAGAGGGAAAATCAACAAGAAAAATGAATTAACACTGTGTAAATAAAAAAAAATGTTTATGTGGCAAGTATTTACTTTGGAACTAGCTTGAAACAAACTACTTAAAAAATTAAAAAGGAACTCATTTTCCTTCTGAAAAGTTTTAGACCAACTTAATTCTCCAGGGGTCCTATCCAGTTACTGTGAAGTAATAAATGACCCATAAATGAAATTTGGGAGCTATTAATTAAACTCCAATATTTTGACCAAGCAACAATGGCAGGATGCTTATTGGATATCACCCACAAAGTTGTATGGATTACTAAATAAATATCTGGACCTCTGTACCAGAACAGAATGCAAGTTCCTTGCACAACAGATGATGTTTATAATAAAATGTTCCAGAGCAACTGCAGAGAGGGCGTGAGCGACTGGAACAAATGTATACTACCTCCTCCATCTCAATATGGATGAGGAATAGAGTATGAGACATTAGGCTTTGCAGAAACTCTGCAGTGAGAAGGCCTATTATTCCCCAGATCAACCAACCTGGAAGGTAGAGTATCTACTATTTACTGCAACAGTTCTCATTCTGCTGTCTATCTCCATCATCTTGAGAGTGAGAATAACAGTCATGCTGGACTCAGAAGATACAACGGGGTAGTCCTGAAGGATGTTTCGCCAGGGTCACATCCAGCCAGCTGCCACCCCCCTCCCACCCAAAAGTAATTGTGGCAATGTCATCATGTTACCGCAATTACTTCCACCACCGCCCCTGCACACTGCCTGCCCCAACCCCTGCTTGTGTTAAAAAAAAAAAAAAAAAAAGAACAAAGCCAACAGCCAGCTTCATTCGCATTTAGGGGGGGGGTTGGTGGCTACTGCACTTTTAAGAACCGGGCCTGGCGAGTAGCAGCGGGGGAGCCCTCAAAATGCTGCCCCTGCCACTCTGCCACCTGGGACCATATGGCCCCATGGACCCCCCCCCCCAGAAATGACTCTAAGCCAGAAGATAATGATCAGAAGAGAGATAATTATATCCTAGGTAAGGCACAGGCACGGCCAGCCTATCTACCAAAAGAGACAGTCACCAGGGAGTGGGAGGAACAGAGACCAGCAAGTCACCAAGTACGGAGAAGCAACAATTGGCACACTGCTTCAAGTGCCAAGAGGTCTTGGGCCAGCCCTGAGCTCAAGGACTGCAATATGTCTTTTCTGAGTACAGGTATGCCCCAGTATCCACTGATTCTGGATACCATGGATACTGGGACGCCTACTAAAAAGATAGGAGAACATTAAGCAAATCTCTTTTTTTACCTTGTTGCAACAAAACCACTGATGTTCCCTATGTTTAAAAATGTGTCCCCGGTATCTGCAGTTTCAGGTATCCTGGGGGAGTCCAAAATGGAACCCCAGTGGATACCGGGGAATGCCTGTATATTTTTAAAAGTGCATGGGCATGCATGCTCAATTTGTGTGCACACATACTCAAAACATTGACCTCTAGAGTGATTCATAAATTAATTTTTCCTTACAAAGTATCTTGGTTAAAATTACAGCCCTAGAAGTCTGTTCAAAAATGTGCAAGGTAGATTATTTCCTTTTCATATTTTGGAAGAAAATTAACAGGCAGTTTATAAAAATACAGTATATTAATGCAATAAATAAGCCAACAAACCAAAGAACCTTAGAGTGAATTCCTAGGACAATAGGAATTACTCTTTGGAGAAGAACTGATCCCATTTTACTGACATGGCATATCCTACTAATGCTTTTTTAACCGTTAGGAAGGGGGAAACGGCTCTTAGACTTTAATGTAGACATTAAACCCTAGGGTTAGGAATACTAAGTGGTATTCTAAGACTCCAATCAACCACAAGTGGTTTCTATGGCTCCCAAGCCCAACACATTCTAATTTTTTCTCCTATGAGAACTAGGGATAAGGATCTATAATCCCTTCATTCTGCACCATGAACAACTCTGGTAGAGGTACATAACAATCTTGTGTTGCTCCTCACATTTGAAAAGGGGTTAAAGATCCCTTTTCTTGTTTCTTAGCTCAGCGGTTGGCAAGAGAGGATGATAATGATGACTACTTAATCTAGGTTTGCAGTTAGCACTTGCCAGTTCACTGGCACACAACACTCACTGGCATCAATCAGGCTACATCCACCTGCACCCACTTCAGTTAAATCCACATGGTTCTTTTTTCATTCATGTTGTGTTAACCATTCTTTCAAGTTAGAAAGAGAACAAAGAGATATGCAGACTCATCAGTAAAGCAGTCTTGAGAATTTGCACCTTGAACAGGCTACTTTCCTTGCTAGTCTCAGAGCCTGTACTGAAGCTGAAAGATTCATTCCCTATGCTCGGGTAGTCACAAAGCAACTGGAGGAGAGGATAGATGCCTTTTCCTCTGAGAGCCACATAGCTCAAAGCCTGTGCCACATTAACAGAAGGATGCCTCTTGCTCCCCTTGGGTCATGGCCTCAACCTCGTGACAGGGTCACACTGGGAGGAGAGGAGCCAGTCAGTTCCTGATATCAGAACCAACTGCCAGGGTGCAGGACCAAGACTGTGACTGCACAGATGAATCCGGCACTGAGGAGCAACAGAAATCTGGACCTAGACCCCCAGAGATAGTCTCTCCTGGACTGAACTTATCTATAGAATCACATCCTGTCATGTGAAAGGTCTCCCTTTTCACTACTCTTCCACTGCTGCAGGAAAGGCATCAGGCTAGAGGCAGCTGAGATGCATCAGAGTGCTTTACTTCAGGCCTAGAGGTTGCCCCTTTAAGGATTCATACTCTTCAGTAGTGAGGCGGCACCTGGCAGGGCTATACAAGGCTCAGTTGGAGCTGGGGCCGGCTGGCTCCCTCAGAGTCCTCCCAAAGTCCTGTAGCTAGGGCCTGCTTTCAGCCAACTGGACCAACTGGGACCGATGCCTAAGAAGGCCCCACACTATGTTAATCAACTCTAGTATCATGCAATTTTATATTGAAATGTGTTTAGATCCACTTGGTCCATTAACTCACATGCACTTTTTTAAGAGCACATTTTGGTTTTTTCCCATAGGTGCCTTGCAAGGCGAAGGCCAGTCTGGGTGACTTCCGGGCACCCCTTACCTCCCCTCAGGAAGACTTGGAACTGGCCTGCCTATCTGAGGAGGAGGAGGCGCTACCCACACGGAAGGACTGGCCCTGCTGTGAGGCACCGGAGAAATAAAGTATATAATCAATTTTATTTATATCTCCAAGATTCTACAGGCCTTGGCTGTGAACCTGGGAACTGGGGAAAAATGTTTCCAATTGGGCTTCGCAGCTCCTGAAGCGGATCTGCAGCTCTGACTGATTTAGTTTAGCCTTGTGGATTCAGCTTGCCACATCGTTTCTTTGAGGCTCCTGGGTGAGTCTGGGGTAGGATACCTTGAGAGTATGAATCTGAGGCAGCAGAGAACATAGAAGAACAGTGCAGTGAAAAACACAACCTAGCAGAATAGAAAGTGCATGATTATCCTCATAAGAAATAAATTTTCAGGACAAACTAAGCCAATGGAACATGACAGAGAATAAATGAGGGCAAACAATACTAAGAAGAAAAGAAATACAGTGTTTACTTCTAGCATTGTTCTAATTCTGAAGTGACAATAGAAAAAGTTTATTAATGGTTTGCATAGTTACCATTTAACAGTTCCAAGCAGTGCTTCCAAGCAAGACAGTTAGTACCCATTCAGGACAAAAAGCCAAGCTGCTCTGTCCTACAATGAAAGAGGTTTGCAGCATCCATGGGAAAGGCATACTGTATTTCCTTGGTCACCAAGAATGGACTGAGCACTCTTGCTCAGTGCACTTGAGTCTGCCATTTATGCGAAAATCCTTTTGACTCTATGAATGCCAACATCATAATCATTTCACTTAATGAATGCCCACATTCCTAACAATTCATTTAAAAAATACCAATATGGGTCATATGCTGCCCAAATTATACTTGCTTTTTAAGTAAAAAGTATACTTTTCCGAAAACACAAATAGACAAATTTATATACTACATCAATAGTACACTGCTGACAGCCAATATTGGGATATACATAACCTTTTCATATGAAGGAAGAGGAAAAAGTATTCTAAAATGTTATCTACATGTTATAATTCTTTTTTTAAAATTTGTTTAATTTTGTGCAATTAGGTAAGTAGAAGACCAATATGTATCTAGGTATTTTATTTTTTCACAGCCAGATTTAAGCACAGCATGAGCTAAAATATAAGAAGCTGTTGAAAAACTGAGCAGAAAGGACAAGAAAGATGACCCGTTAACTTTCTTATAAATACGTATATCCCAATCATAATCCAAAGATACCAGATAGTAATCTGATAGGCCAGTGCTCTTCAAACGGTGGGTCGTGACTCACCATAGGGAACAGAAAGGAGTCATTTCCCCTTAAGGGGAGTGGCCCCAGAAATGACTTCCAGCAATGCCACAGTGATTATGGTGCAGCAGGGGAAATTGCCCTGCCTGGATGGGGCCCTTGGGGGTGCAGAAGGATCAGGGAGGCCTCCCTGATGCTAAAAATAGCTCCATTGCAAAGTCAAAGCTAACTTCCTATGACAGCCTCAGGTTAGGATTGTGCTCTGAACCAGTTATGGTTAAGGGTGACCTGGATTGCCTTCCAACCATGACTTGAAATGGGTTTGCAAACCATCGTTTCAGACAGTTTGTTAGTAATAACCATAATTATTGCCCAAGTGACATGAGACTAAACTAGGTCCAAGCAAACCATGGAAATAAACTCACATACAAGACGGAAGTGTTACGTGGTTAATACGTTTTCTGTTTATTTCCCTTAATTCAAGGTGTGAAGAGACATGCATTTAAATGTGTGTCCTTAGGGCTAGGTGCCTTTCTGGACAGCAAATAGCGAGATCAGAAATGTGGCTATTTTATAGAACTGCTGGCTAGAAGACACAGGAAGGCCACACTTCTCACTGAACCATGTAATCACCTCCCTCCTTTAATTAATATGTGAAACATAACACTCCAGATCTGAACAGAGACTGGTTTACTCCTTCAACATGGAGTTTCCATGTCTCTAAAATGTTGAGGTTTTCCAGCTTCAAATTCTAATGGAATAGCAAATTAAGTGTAGTAGGATCATAATAAGGGTGCCGCTTATTATGCGCATGGTGCCGCTGCTGGTTAAACCGCTGCTGCTGGGCTTTCTGACCAGAAGGTTGGGAGTTTGAGACCATGCGACGGAGTGAGCTCCCGTTGTTTGTCCCAGCAGTTCGAAAGCACTGTCCTAGTAGTTTGAAAGTATATAAAAATGCAAGTAGATAAATAGGGACCACTTCGGTGGGAAGGTAACGGCATTCCGTGCGCTACAACATATAGTCATGCTGGACACATGACCACGGAAGCTTGTCCTTGGACAAATGCCGGCTCTAGAGGCTTAGAAACGGAGATGAGCACCGCCTCCTACAGTCGGTCACGACTAGACCATTCGGTCGTGGGGAAACCTTTACCTTTAGGATCATAATAACCTCCTTCAACATCTGAGATAAACCCTTTTGTAAAATAAAGGTTTTCACACCTCCATGATTGACTTCAATCTAGGAAAGATTCACTGGCCTTTCAACAAGTTATTGCACCCACAACTGTGTGGAAAAACAGCAGCCACACCCAGCAGGGATCCTCTACTAGCAATGGAGAATCTTGATTGGGTCACCCCACCTACAAATGCTATGGATTCTATGGGGCAAAAATCTCTAAAAACCTGTGGCTTCGGAGTCTCATGTTGTTCATTCCACTGGCCACTTCCTTGTTTAATCTCCTGCCTTGCTGTCCTTTTAAGATGGTTAGCTAATTGGTGCTGCATTAAGCCAGCCTCCATCAGAAAACCACCATGTCAGCCACCTCCCAGGATGGTAAGACCCCACAACCCCCTTTCCTTTCAGCCTTCTCCCCCCCCCCCAATTTCTAAGCCAGTTTGGTCTAGTCAGCTAAATCCTGGGGTGCTTCTCTTTCCCCAAGGGCCCTACCCTTCTTCCTTTCTTAAGGCAGATCCTGCCTTGCCCTGAATTTTACTGTCTCAAGTACGGTCTTACTTCATAGCCCATTTTCTAAGTCCCCTCATTGTTCAAGGCGAGTTGCCTGGTTAGCCCGTTACTACCATGACACCTAAAAGTCACCTCAAGCTTCATAGAAACCTTCTAAGCCAAGAATGAAGGTAAGTTTCATTCATGGTGCAGCTTTGACAAAGTCTCACCAATCTTTGTGTGCCGTCTCACATGAAATCAAATTGACTACTAATTAGTTATTGTGTCTGTCATTCCTCTCCATGAGTAATGTGTGGCTGTGTGTGAGCAAAGCCATTTTAATTCCTCCCCATTTTCCCTCTCGCACCCCAAACATTCCCCCCTCCCAGGATCCTCTGAAAGGCCCAGTGAATCTCCCAACATCTTTTCTCTTCCAACGTTTTCTCCCTCTTTGCACTGCTCCATTCCCTCCTAAGGAGCTGCTTTCTTGTTTTTCTTCCAACCACTGTTCCCGGGACTCCATTGTTTGCATGACTATTAGCAGTGTAATTCCCTTGTCCAGAGTGTGTATAAGCCAACTTAGTTAGGTCAAGTTTGAAACAACTCCCTTTTGGCTTTTTAGCAGTATAGTAAATTTATGCACACCTTTACCCTAGTCTCAGTTTTTCTTACATTGCCACATTACAGTCACACAATTGGCCATTAAACTAAGTCCTTAATTCATAACAGGTTTTCAACTATGTACACATGTTACATGCATTTTAAAAAGCATTGCCAGTAGCAGAATGGAAGAAGAAGGAAGACCTATGGAACGTTCCTAATCCTCAAACCATAAACCATAAATTCAGAAACACTCTCACTGCATTGGATTTAGGAAGTGGAGAAGAACTGTACTTCTTATTCTGATCCTGATGTTTTTTAGATAGTAACTAAGATAATGAAAGGGACGTGGTGGCGCAGCAGGTTAATCCACTGTTGCTGGGCTTTCCGACCACAAGGTTGGGAGTTCGAGACTGCATGACGGAGTGAGCTCCCGTTGCTTGTCCCAGCTCCGGCCAACCTAGCAGTTCGAAAGCACCTAAAAATGCAAGTAGATAAATAGGGACCACTTCGGTGGGAAGGTAACAGCATTCCATGCGCTACGGTGTAGAGTCATACTGGCCACATGACCACGGAAGCTTGTCCTCCGACAAAACGCAGGCTCTACAGGCTTTGAAATGGAGATGAGCACCACCCCCTACAGTCGGTCACAACTAGCCCATTCGGTCATGGGGAAACCTTTACCTTAAGATAACGAAACTTGAAATAGCAACAGCAAAGGAAAATCCTTACCTAGTGCAAATTTGACTATAGGGTTCACACTTCACCCGGTATTTTCTATGCTAGCTTTAATCGTTCACCATTTGCTCAGGAACACTTCTTTCTAGGAGCAAAGGTTTTATTTCTCAAACTGCCTTACCTTATTCCAGAGGTATGTATGGGTGGATGGGCCAATACCCTTGTTTTGTGTGCATGAATGTATTTGCCAGTCTACTATATTGGTATAAATATAGCTGAACTAGATTTTTTTTGAGTGCCCCTTTTACACATTCTGGCCTGACCATTCATGACCTAGATTGTGTATATAAAAAAAAGAAGATTTACAAGACAAAGGAATCTTTGTCAGTTAAAACCCTAAAAAGAAACAGCAGGCCATTCAGAAAACTCTCTGACAAATATGCAGAATACTGAACTTTATCTAAGTGTGTTGCAGGGGGCAAAATATGTTAATAAAAACCTGTTGAAAAGGGAAGGAACTTGAAGTCCACTTTTTCATTTATTTATAAGTTTCTATCAGCTTTGCCAAAACTACAATTGCAAAAACCACACAAAATAATTGCATTGGACTTGAAGGATATTCATACATTTCTAGAAACAGATGAATAATGAAGCAGACAAGACTATATAACAGATGCCAAGTAGTTCAAGAGTGATACTCATATCTACTTTCACTACTCTCCCCATTTTGCTATGTAGCCTTATCTTCAACTCTGCACACATGAACAGTGCTCCCAAAGCATCAGGACACCCAGAACTAGGACTAGCTAGGAACTAAGAAGGAAATGCTAAGTGGCATGATGCTTAACATCTTCTTTCTATTACTGTTTCACAGATGGTGACATTAGTTGGCATTATTAAATTAGAAATAAAATGTGTACTGTGCCGAGACAAATACAGTTAAAACCAGAGTTCAACACAGTCAACCCATAGATGAGAGGATGGAGATTGCATTCAAGGTTCCAAGGGAACATGAAATTAATTTACTCCTAAGTAATTCATCACTAGACTAAATACTCAAGTGTACACACAGCACGCACAAGAGATGCAAGCTAGGTCTTTTTGAGTCAATATTACAATTCTTCTCATATAACTCATTTTTCCATATCATCTATTTCTTTATATATTCTTAAGGTACCGATTTCCATTGTCTATTATTTTGTCTAAAAGAAACAGGAGTTCCAAAACAATACCTTAATATTTTATTCCTGAATTATACAAAAAACATCAACTAATCAGGGCATACTTTTGAAATTTAGAAAAATGGATAAGCCATTTAATATGTTTTGAACTGTATTGTTTACTTAGCAGAAGGGACAGATCCTACTATCACAGTAAATACACCAGGCTGACACAATATTTTCAAATAATGATATTCTAATCATAACTTTTAATATAATAGCTAAGTATTTTTGAATGCCAACTAGAAATAAACACTTGGTAAGAAACAAAGGAAGCAGTTTTAAGCGAAGTTAGGTAACTTTTTTTCTGAAAACGCACATTTGACAGATCTTGAATATGAGTTTGAACTTCCTTTATAGAATACTTCCTCAGATAAAAATCGCACTTGAAACAATATGAAGTATGATTATGTTATGATGACATTCAAACTCAGATGCAGAAACTATGTTCCTCTCTATCCACATTTAAGGTAACCTACAAGCTAATTACAGACTTCTGAGTATTTAAAGTAGCATGAATTCCTAAACAAAGAAGCAGGAAGTACGGAATAAGTGTTTACCTGCATTACAAGCTGTTCAGAAACTATAGTTGATAGGAACTGTATATATTCTGAGAACTTTATAACACAGACAATAGACAACTAAGTTCAAAATACACTTGAACTCAATTTTTACCTTTGTGTTCGACGGAGTCTGTTTCCACTTCTCAAATGAGGCAATGTAAAGTTTGAAAGTACAGACCAAAAATTAGGATCCGACATATCCATACTGATCTCTTGACTGCACAAATTATTCTTAGAAAATGACAAAAGGACAGCAATCCTAGTTTGTCTTCCTTCCCTATAAAAATGTAAACATTAATTCCACTCTTAAGTGCAACTTCCACGCATGGTAAAGCAGCCGGCTGTTGTAGTCTTCTCCAGTATATACAACTTTGTTTCCTCAAAGATTTAAAACAAACACACACACACCACAACTTTCAGTCCTTTAGGTCTTTGTCCCTTTCCTCTAGTGTGGGTGCTGTTAAGCCCTAAACAATAATTACAATAGTTTTAGCCTCCCGTTCTGCTGAAAATCCTGTCCCTGTACGTGTGATTCAGCCAAGGTACTTTGTCATCTGTTTGGAATATACCATTCAGATCCAGAAGAAGGGGGAGTTGCAATTGTTGTTTCTTTTTATAGCTCTCTGGAGTGTCATCATTTTAACAAGTACTTCTGCTTAAAAAGCCTTGTTAGGTAAATACAAACATTCATTTTCCATCTTTGTGGCCTAATGAGGAATAAAATGTAAATGCTACACAATGGTACCCCTGTGCAATTTTAGAAATGAGTTCATCTTTTACAGACTTTTCCAGGACTTAAAATCTGTCACGTTTGATCTCATCTCCCTGATTCTTGTGAGGTTAGTCTCTTCCTACGAAGAAAGAAGAAAATAACTTCCTACTTCAGTTTTTCCATTACACATAAACATTTCTTAAGTTACTCTAGCAGTCACTGATCTAAAAGAAGAGATTTCAATAAGAGACTCATGGGGAAAGCTCTACCGTATAACGCCTCTTACTCAAACCTGAGGCAGCAGCTCATACATACGAATATTTTCCCTCCTAACTGCAAGCATTTCACTTATGCCCATTCACCCTGTGATCATTACTCAAATCCAAAGCAGAAATACCGTATGCTATCACTAATTCACCGAAGAGTGGCATTTGTGTGTGAAGCCATTTGACTTATAAGCAACTTATGGAGGGAACATTCTACCAAATTCTGCTCATGCCTAATACTTGACACCAGCGTGCTGAAACTTTATCCTTCCGGAAAATTACACCAGTGAAAGCTACATACAAATCACTTTAAAACTGTAATTGTAACGAACGGATCTGATCCTACTCGCCTGCTGAGACTGTAATTATCCCGAGCAAAGCTGAGACACTTATCCTGTGTGTGGGGGTAAGAGACCATGAATGGGAAGGTGTGCAGAAGTTTGCCACACCTCTCACAAACAGAACTCCTCAGTCATTCTAGCATTAAAAAAAAGACACCACCACCTAGAATTCAGGGTGGGGCAGAAGAAACAACTTAATGACTACACACCCCATATTTTCTTTCACTTCCAAGTACCTTGATACTTTGCCCACTCACCAGTCCCTAAACACATACAGCTTCTTCAGGTTTTCCACTTTTATACTATAACAACATCTTACATTCCTCTTGTATCACTCTTGCCAATGCTTCTATTATTAAGATTTAAAATATTTTTTGTACCACTTTTCATCAAACTTTTCTCAAAGCAGTTTACATAGCAAAGGAATGAAAAAAATATTTGCCTGTTCCAAAAAGGCTCACGATCTATGAAATTCTAGTTTGGTCTATCAGCCAAACAAGATGTGACATAACACACCAATGAACAGACTCGTCCACTGTCTGTGAAGTGGGGAGGGAAGGAGGCAAGTCTCATAAAGGCTCCTCAGGTAAGAGTTTGGACTGGCATTCCTTGGGCCAAAATATTGATTCAAACTGCATACCTCCCAAGGCTTCTCATAAGAACATAAGAAGAGCCCTGCTGGATCAGGCCAAAGGCCCATCTAGTCCAGCTTCCTGTATCTCACAGTGGCCCACCAGGTGCCTCAGGGAGCTTAGTAGACAACAAGATCCTGTGGCCACTCCCTTGCACCTGGCATTCTGAAGTAGCCTACCATTAATGTAAGGAGGTTGCACCACCCATCATGGCATACAGCTCATGATGGACACAACACTCAGTTGTGTAGAACAGGGTTTCTCAAACTGTGGGTCGCGACCTGATGGTGGGTTGAGAAGCTAAAAAGCTGAGGGAAATGCATTGAACCCTAGAACTGAGCCACACTGCATGTTTACTCATGAGTAGGCAACCATGCTTGGTCCATTGGAAAGGGCAGAGGAACGAAACACCACCAGAATGGTCCCAATCCTATGAACACAAGTCCCCAAAAAACAATTGAGAAAATGTTCCTCCCTGCAAGCTGCAAAAACTATTGATATGAGCCCGATGGAAAGCAAAACTGAGATATAGGTTCACATTTACTCATGAGTAAGCAAACATGCCTCAGCTCCTCTTGAAGGTCACGCAAAGGGGAATGCAAGGCCACCAGGACCAGTCCAGATCTGATGAACACAGAGCCCAAAAATGTTCAAGAAGGCAGCTCAACCACCATATACAGTAAAAAGGATGAAAACAGAGGCTTGAGCTGATAAGGTGAAACTTTTTTTTCCTTTTCCTCTTTCTCTGGGGTTTAATATTGTTTAGAGCAGTGATTTCAACCTTTTTTGTCTCACAGCACACTCACAAGGCGCTAAACTTATCAAGGCACACAGTTTTTTGACAATTGACAAGGCACACCATGCTGCTGGCTGGGAGCTCACACACCTCAGTGACTCTACTAATGAATGACCCTCCAACAAACTCCTGAGGCACACCTGCAGACCATTTGATGCACACTAGTGTGCTGGTTGAAAAAAATGCTGGTTTAGAGGGAAGGTGCTCAGATTTCACAGCAGCCCAGATTTTGGAGTGATCCCTCCATTCCACTGGGCACTATCCCCCCCACCCCGTGCAAAGAAATGTTTGGGAACATTCCCAAGACACGTTTTCCTTTCCCAAAAGAGGGGAGAGTGGGTTCAAATTTTAGTAAGAAAGTAAAAATGCATATAATAGTGAAACCCTACAGGTCAAGGTAAGTATATGTGCATAAATTATGTGAACGTTACAAAGCAGAAATCCATTTGTAGGGCAAGGGTAATCGTTATTAAGGGCTGAGGACAGGGAGGGACGCATTGATTTTGCAGTGTGGTGCTCTGTGTTTCAGTGTTTCAGCTCTGGTTCTGAAACCACTTGAATCTCAATCTAGCTGAAACAACCAACATGTTGGATATAAAATTGATTTCTTCCAAAATCACACTGAACTGGTTTAAATATAAGAACTTAAATTGAACTGGGTGCTGGGTAGGCCTGAAAATCTTATTATGGGGGGACGACGATGATGTGGTGTAAGGTTATTGCAGGCAGGTTACAGGGAGAATTTACTTGGTGGAATAGGGCTGGCTTCCCAATCTCATCTTCCCTTATTTAATTATTTGTTTTGTTTTATTTATAATTATTTTAATTAATTTATTTCTTTATGAAAGTGGTCTCCAACCTTTTTCATGCCACAAGTCCAATATATAAGTGGGGGATTGGGGTCGGAATTTGAAGAATGCAATCCTTCATACAGCGTGGTCCTGAAAGGTAAGTGCCAGTATCCTGAATTAGGCATGGGAATTAGGCATGGGAAAAAACTGCTGGTGCAGTTCTGTGGTCCAACAGAATCAAACCAACGAGCTTCAGTGACCACAAGAGCTGTCATATGCTGCACTAATTGCAGCTTCTGAACTGTCTTCAGGAGCAGCCCCACACACAGAGTGCATTGATGTCCATGGTAAGGTCCAAATGACTCAGGTATAGTCATCCACCAAAGCTATGCATAAGCACCACTAGCCATAGGTGCCAGGTGACTTTCCAAGTGGAGCAGTTCTCCCAAGCTGTGCACTTGTTCCTGGTAGAGGGAGTGCTACTTCAATTGCGTTGTGGATGAATCCTGAGCTGAAAGTTCCTAAATCAGGAGGATCTCAGTTTTGCCCTCATTTAATTTCAAGTTGTCCCTCCAGGCAATATTCTAAAACCTTGACAGCTTCCCTGGAATCAGATGGCAAGGAGTAGAGAGAGAGTATTCGGTGATATTAGCATGCAGACGGCATTTTATTCCAACCCCTCAGATTACCTCTCTAAGTATTGATGTTGAAAAGTATGGCGGACAGTATGGAATCTTAAGGGCGCCCAGCACAGTAAGGGTGAGGATGGAACCAGGAAGACACTCAGCTTATTGAACCAGGAAGACACCATGGTTGATGAAAAAGCTAATGAGAAGTCCAGCAAGAACAACAGTGAAACATTCCTTCTGTCCAGTCACCTGCCACTAGTCATCTATCAAGGCAAACCAAAACAGTCTATACCCAAAGCCAAGCCTAAAGTCAGATAATACTAAAAATGACACCATCATCTACTCAATCAATTTATCCAGAAATTGGAGACTGAAAATAAGCCAAAAGGATCTGGCCAAAATCAGAAAGATCCAACGAAGATTTTTTCAGGAAGGGGTGTACCATTTTCAGTCAAAAAGGAAAATGCCCAATGCACCCACAGCCAAATCTCCCAAGCCAGCTTTTATTAGCTACACTGGGCAAGGATCAAGATGGCAGCCACTCTCTTACTTCAAATGGTCCTGTCTGTATATTCCCAGACCCTCCAAGCTGAAAGGAATCCAAAGCAACTACACCAACAGATTACCCAGGGCCCTCAATGGAGTCGAGATGGAATAGAAGTTGAGGCAGATTTTATTTTCAAAGTGCCAGCAAAGATAACACAGTGGACTGCCATATGCTCCAATCTCTCCTCCACTGGAGGCAAATAGAGAAGGTTCTCTGCAAACACAACAGTGGCAATCACTGCTACCATTGCCACAGAATAGGCCCTTATATGAGCTCTAAGCCCATTTTCGGTCATGAGTCTTCCTCCATCAACACTCTAGGCATCTGCCTTCTCATTTCATAATTCTCAATTCACCAGTAAATCAAGGAATTGCCCTCGCTCTAGGGAATAACAAAGGCCATGCAGGAGCAACCTGCAAGGATCATCAGCAATCATTTCCTCCTAACAGAGGTCAACCAAGACCTCAGATGAGTCGCTGGCTCTGGCAGCTGGAAAATCCTCAAGAGCCCCCAGGAGTTATTTCTATACCTCCCTTCCTCCAAGGAGCTTCAGCTGGTGAACATAGTTTTGTCCTCACAACAACTTTGTGAGCTAGGTTAAGCTGAGAGACAGGCCACCCAGCAAGTTTCATGGCTGAGCAGGGATTTGGAACGGGATGATCCAGTTCCAAGTCGAACTCCAGAACTACTACACCATCTTGGCTCCATCCATTTGATTCCATCAGCTTCTGGGGATGGACTAGTTCCCCACCTCTGTGGGGGAAACAGGCTTCCCACAAGCCTAAACCCTGCCAAAACATACTCATGACAATAGAGTAATCCTAATCTCCTCCACAACCAGATTGTACACCCCACAGATTGTGCGGCAGGGCAGTTATGCACTGAGACAAGCCAATGGTTGACATGGTGGCCATGATGTCATGAGCTGCATCTACCCCCAGTAACTCAGCATGGACACAGAAGTTCCCAGCACCAATACTCAGGGGAGGGGGGGCTGTAATGCCACTGTTGAGACCACCCCAGCCAGCTCAGGCAGGGAGAGTGATGGGCAGCAAGGTGGGCAGTTTTGGACAGGAAGCCTGCCAAAGGAGATCTCATCCTGATGGGGTATTTGGAAACCCCGGATGGACAATGATGGATGAGATTCACACACCCTCAAGCCTCATCCAACAAGTTTCCTGTAAAACAAGTAAAGAAAGATCAGCATCCTCACTGAGAATCATATCCCAAGTTAGACAGCTCTTATTAACTGACCTGACATTCATAAGCAGCAACTCACTGCCAAACCCCATATTCTTCCTTAGCCTGAAGGGAAGGGTAAGAAAGAGGGACAATCCACTTACAACTGGCCTTCTTTCTCCTGGAATGACTAACCTGACCTTCATCACCATATCTTCCATTACCCATCACCCTTTTAATACAGATAATGGAAGATATGGTGATGAAGGTCAGGTTAGTCATTCCAGGAGAAAGAAGGCCAGTTGTAAGTGGGTTGTCCTCTCTGGCTTCAACCACACCATTTTCCAGGAGGGTTTAATAGAGTCACTACTCAAACACTTATCCCAAACTATAGCCTTCTTACACAAGCCAGCTCTCACCCAGCTTGCCCTCAATCTCTTCTCACACACTGAACCCTACTAACTCTCACCTAGTCTATGATGTCAGGAGCCTTCCTCTACTATTCAACTCCCCTCTCCTCAAGGAATTAAAACAACCAGCAGAAATCCCAGCCAGCTTCCACATGGAAAAAGGCCAAAGAATCTTACCCATAACCCTTGTATCACCTTCTCCACCTTCTCCACTACAAACACTTCCCTCCAACCCTCCTCCCACTACAGCCATACAAGTCCTAGAGTTAAATTTGAACCAGACCTGGTAGCATCAAATTCCTTGTCCTTCCATTTATCCCTGTCCTCACCAGGGTCACAAGTTATAAAGAATTGATGGAACTTGCCCCTCACCCTCAAAGTTCACTGAAATAGCACATCAAAGGCTGTGGCTTGCCTGGTCTGAACCCTCTTCTGCCAAAACTCCAGTTCAAAGAAGAAAGATCTTAGATCTGAACTCAAAGCAGATGTCAGTTCAGTGCTACTGCTGGACCATTACTGCCTCTGCAGTCTTCTTGCTCACACACACTCTCCTAACAATAGACCTAAGCCAGCGATTTTTCATCTTTTTCTTCTCATGACAAGGCGCTAACATTTTCAAGGCACAGGGCATCATAAGTTTTTTTACAATTGACAAGGCACACTATGCTGCTGGTGGGAGGGGGACTCACAATCCCCAATTGTCCTATCCCAAACTCTGTGACCCTGAAAATTTTAGTGCCTTGTCAGTATGGCATGAGAAGAAAAAGATGGAAAATTGATGACTTAGTGAACACAATAAGAATGTAAGAAAAGTACCGTGGATCAGACCAAAGGCCCAACTAGTCCAGCATCTTGTATCTCACAGTGGCCCACCAGATGCCTCAGACAGCACACAATGAGATATTTGCACCTCATTGTTACTCCCCTATAGCCTACTTCTAAAATAAGAAGGTAGCATCATCTGTAGCCTGATGGACTTTTCCTCTAGAAATCTGTCCAATCTCCTTTTAAAGTCACCTAGGCTAGATGCCATCACCC
Organism: Lerista edwardsae; assembly: GCA_029204185.1. Lineage (NCBI taxonomy): Eukaryota > Metazoa > Chordata > Lepidosauria > Squamata > Scincidae > Lerista > Lerista edwardsae. Next base: position 55,291,382 of record JAJKFI010000001.1, read on the forward strand.
CCTCCTGTGGCAAGGAGTTCCACAGATTATCTGCTGGGTAACAAGGTATTTCCTTTTCTCTGTTCTAACTCTCCCAACATTCAATTTTAGAATTCTGTGATCCTGGTGTTGCGAGAGAGGGAAAAGAATGTCCCTTTATACACCCCATGCATAATTTTGTATGTCTCTAAGTGTCTGATAACAGTTAGTGGAACAGACCATTGCTGTTCCACAGAGCTCTGGGAACATCCTTCAGATTTGTGGCGAAGGATGAAAATGCTCTGATGAAGAGTGGTCTCAGGGTGGCTGGTGGTTGTTTCTTAGCCAACTGTTAAGTACGGAAGTCTGCCACCCAGGACCAAAAGTTGGCAGGACCAAAAGTAAACTCTATGATGGAACTAGTGGCTTGCTCAGTGGCTGTAGGTTACGTAATTCCTTAAAAAAAATTTCTGGATAGTGGGTGTGAGAACATTGATATTATATGTTGTTTATTTACAAATGAAAGGCAGACATGACAATAAAATGAACCCAGTGTAGAATTCACCAAACCCACAGATTTGATACAACACAGTGGGATGTCCTTGTCAAAGGAATCTGCCGGTTGAAAACAGTTGGGATTCTGTGTAGACACAGAAGGGTTTCCACTCTGCTGAATACATCTTGTGAGTTGAGGACTCTCAAGTGGGCCAACATGTTCTTTTGGTCTTTATATCAACTAAGATCTTATCTTACAATCAATCATTTTCAACATTCTAAAGCTGAAGTGCAGTATTCTGTCCCAATACTGGGATGGAGTTGGGTTCAGATGGGAGGGGGAATCTCAAATCTCTCAATCCTGAACAGAAGAGGCAAATCATAACTATCCCTTACCATGGTGTTTATCAAGATGCAATCGATGTTGAATTTGCACATTGGTGATGTGGGTGGTTAATAGGAAGAAAAGGAAATGCATAGAACAGGAGCCCCCCCTACCCTCGAGGAATTAAATCACATCCCCTACAAAGCAGGTGGCATTGCTACAAAGCTGTGACACCTGGTGTCAAAGCCAGTTGCAAACAGATCCAGAGCTACCCCACTGATGAACTATAGAACAAAAGACACTGTTGTCAAGATTCCATTTGCAAGCAACTACTGTGTCTCCTATTCAGCTGAGTGAGTCTGCCAAGTTGCTAGATAACTTGGCTAGATGATTGATGCAATGTTGAACACAACAGTCCCAAAAAACACATGCCAGTCACAGAGGCGTTTCAATGTCATGTTCCCCTGCTTGTTTATGCAGTACATGGCTGTTCTATTGTCTGTTAGAAGCTGAACTATTTATCCTTCAAATATAATAGGAAAAATCTCAGTGTTGTGAAGTTGGCTCAAAGCTCAAGAAAGTTTATGGGGGCTTTCCTCGGTTGTTGTCCAAATTGATTTCAAGGGAGCAGCAGTGAGATCCCCATTCCCACATAAGTGGTTATTGTTTTAAACAGTGAGTCAAGGTGGAAGGGCACACCCTCCACGAGACTGTGTGGGAGATTCCATAATTGCAGGGAAAGCAAAACTTGGACTGGAATAATTGTGCTGGCAATATATTTGAGGCCTAAATACTGAGAGGAACAATCTCTATAAAGACTTCATATGTAGATGTGCAAATAAGATGAACGCTGGTCAATATCACCTGGTCTAAAGTTGGACCTGACAGCTGCTTGAGATGGTGATCCTTGGAAATCTGCAATGAGACACATGATCTGACCCCTTGATGCCAGGAGACAAACATTAAAGTGCACAGAATCCAAAAGAACTCCTATAAACTGGATCTACTGAGTCAGTTGCAGCGGAGACTTCTTGTAGTTGATAAATAGATCCAGGAACATAAAACAGGCTCGGAGTGAAGTCTGGATGTTGCTGCTTGGATTTTCCCATGATAAGCCACCAATCATTCAGGACAAGAAAACCATGATCCCTCAAAGCTCAAGGAACATCATGAGCTCTCTCTCTCTCTCTCTCTCTCTCTCTCTCTCTCTCACACACACAC
>JAJKFI010000001.1:55293480-55451618 GCA_029204185.1 Lerista edwardsae
CACACACACCCTCCCTCCCTCCCTCCCTCCCTCCCTCCCTCCCTCCCTCGGATTAAAGTAGATTGCTGCCAATGTTTGTTTATTTTTGTGTATATAGTATAAATGTTCTGTATAGATATTTTTTTTCTTTGCTTTTCAGTCAGTTGTATAAGTACTATCTGCAGTTTCAGGAATCCACGGTAGCAGCAGGAATGCATCCCCCATGGTTACAGGGGGCACTTGTATTGTTGCCTCTTAGTAAAAATACTATTACTAATGTAGGGCATATTTTGTCTCAATGCCTGTTTACTGAAGTGCTTTTTACAAGTGGAAAAGGGTTAAACAAAATTTTTAACACAAAAACTCTGTATCTTACATTTGAGGTACATTTTGAAGTACAAAAAGAGTATTTGTTCTTGAGTATGCCCTACATTAGCAATAGTATTTTTACTAAGCGGTAACAATACAAGTGCCCCCTGTAACCATGGGGGATGCATTCTTTGGAATGCATACTAAAGCATAAAAAAGGTACCGAATGGTCTAGTCGTGACGTCGTAAGGGTCTAATCGTAAGGGGGGTGTTCATTTCTAAGCCGAAGAGCCGGCGTTTGCCCAAGGACAAGCTTCCGTGATCATGTGGCCGGCATGACTATACGCCATAGTGCACGGAATGCCATTACCTTCCCACCGAAGTGGTCACTATTTATCTACTTGCATTTTTATGTGCTTTCAAACTGCTAGGTTGGCAGGAGCTGGGACAAGCAACAAGAGCTCACTCCGTCATGTGGTCTCGAATTGCCAACCTTCTGCACTAAAGCATAGCATAGGACAAATTAGGCTTTCTACCACTGTGCAATGAAATTTACCACTTCTGAAGAAAAAATTAATGAGAAGACATATTGTGAGTAATCCTGTTTCACTCCTCTAACTAGTTAGAGGTTGACCTCTAACTCCCTCTAGAGTTGCTATCAACTTACTACTACCTGTTTCTAAAATATACAACACACTAGTCAAATGTGAGAAATAGTAGAAGTTCATTTCAGATTATAGGTCCAATCCCTCGGGACAACCAGCCTTAATTATATATCCATGGGACCATTACTACCCATCCATTATAACACAGAGTCTCTAAGCAAACTAATTCATTTCAGCGTGTGGACTTCAGTCCTCTTCCTCAAATACATCAAGTGTGTTAGTGCATATATGCATGTATAGGAAAAGAAAATAATGGAAAACTACAAAATAATCTGCAAAAGAAAAGAAAACAAGGCTGATTTTGTAACAAGCTCAAAAGTACACAAGGTGAGCAGAGTTCACTGTTGATAATTACCTCAGCACTGCTATGAGATTAACCCTGCAGTGTGTTTAAAAAACCCTGCCTCAGCTAAACCCAGTGGCATCACTAGAGTTTGCACTGGATGCTGATTGGCCCAGAATGTACTGCAGTATTGGTTAGAATTACTGTCAATCATGCTTGGACAAAGAGAACTGTAATGAATCAGACCTAAAAGAAAGTGGTATTATCGAAAGCATGCCTGTATTGCCATTTGATGTCAGATTTGTGTCCATGTATTCCTTTGCAAAGAGCTGTAATTCCTATGTACTCAGAAGGGCTGACATTAACTTACCACTATTTTATTTTATTTTCTGGGTTACTGTAGCAGTTGTCTGAATGCATCTCAAATATCATGGAAGCATTGTTTTTATCCAGTCATAGACAACGCAATAGACACAGTATACACAGTATACATAGACACAGTATAGACAACGCAAAATAAAACATATGGTAAGAAATGGAAGGTGCTGTAGAAGTTCTAAAAGCACTTTTCATTTATTCATACATACATACATATATACCCCACCTTTTCCATGCCAAAGCAAATGTCCAAGTGGCTTACATAGGCAGGCTGGTCAACACCACCATTTTTCAATTGGGTTTTTGCAAATATACAGTATTCTGTGATTCACCGAATCCTCAGTCCCATTTGTAGCCTTCACAGTGTGGTTCTCTCCTCCGGCTTTGTGCCATCGAGCTTCAGCAGGCAATCGTACATCAAGCCTGTACAGGTCCTCCAAGTTATAGTCCGTTCTTTTGCTTGCTGGCCTTCTCATACATTCCCACAGAGCCGTAATGAATTAAAACTGCGCCTTGGGCAAGGAAGTTTTTTGCGCCCCCCCCTTTCCAAAATCATGGCTGTAGGCTCTCTAGGCTGCTCTTCACAAACCAGGAGTTGCGATGACATCACGTCACCGCCCACTTCCTGATTTGGAGCTGTTGCTGCTGCCACCGCCGCCATGTCCCTTCCCTCAAAGCTCGGCTCCCTCCTTCATGCTCAGTCTCCTCCCCCACCAAGGACATTAGAACTGGCTGGAAGAGGCTGCCAATTGCTTCTGACCTCGCTTCACCTCTCACCTCGCCTCAGTGGTAGACAGGCAGTAGACAACAGAGCTTCCTTCCTCACTCCCGCTTCACCTCTCGCTGGTAGACAACAGAAGAGGCTGCCTGAGGCAACAGCTAGTGGAGCTTGAGGATACAAAGGGGCACAATTTCCAAGTTATTTGCATTTTGATGTTGCAAACATGGCACTCCTCCTTTGAATTCCACCTGGAGTGGCTGCCCCTCAGGCTCCACCCAAGATACAACATTGCATTCCCACATTGGCTAATCAGCTCCACAGTGACTCTGTTCTACCACAACAGGTACTGCAGCTTGTAACACCCTGACATTCTATCTCCCATCCAAAACCAAGACCACAGATTCTCTTGCTTAGCTTCAGGCAGACCCGGCAGCTCAACCATCAGCCCACACCTCCTGCCTTCCTGAAGTCCACATTTTGAAGATACATACACTAAGCTCTAGTATAGAAGCTCTAGAAAGCTAGACTAAGCTCTACTATCAATATGAAAATTGAGGTATTTTGATGACACAGGTTGAGTATTCCTTATCTGAAATGCTTGGGACCAGAAGTATTTCAAAGTTTTGTGTTTTTTTTATTTTGGAGTATTAGCATAAACATAATTCTTCTGTAAGATACTTCACTCTTGCACCAGTGTCCAGTTTCTCCAACACCTTGACTTTCTGTGCTATAGTTCAGTGTTATTCAAACTGTGGGTTGGGACCCACTTAGTGGGTCGTGACCTGATGTCAGGTGGGTCATGGAAGGCTGGGAGCAGCCATCTTGGAACTGCAGACCTTACTCTTGTTGCAGCTGAACGGAAACTAGGGAGGGTCTTTTTTCCTCTTGATGATGCTGAATAAACTGTTGTGCGCCTGTGTTTTGACTATGACATCAGGCCAGGTGTGGAATTTTCCATTTGTAGTGTCATGTTGCAGCTCAAAATGTTTTTGATTAGGGATTCTCAACCTGTTTTACTTTACAATTGATAGTTCCTGGTTATTGTCTTTAGTAGTCTGTATGACCTTAATTATCAAATTCCAAATACTTAAGATTCTTCCTAGACTTTGCGGCCATATGTATAGGCATATGTACCAAAAACTGTTATATAACTCATTAATGTCAACCACTACAGAACTATGCTGCAGCATTGGCTGTCAGAAATAATCAGAAATATAAAAGATCAGGGCTGTGAAGTAGAAAGGTCATATAAAGCTGGTCAGCTCAGCTAAGGATCATCATGGTTGAGCATTAATATTTTCGAAAATATAAACTGAAAATACTTTTTCCCAGTACTAACGCATTAGAGACAAAATATACCAAGATTAACCTCCATGCTAAGCATATTTATATGCAATTAACTCATGTATGTAATTAACTGTAGTAGTTAATTGTGGGAGAAATAGGAAATAAATTATACACTTTTAAATACTTATGTGACCATTAAATGTGGCATCCAGTTAATACATGGTTTTATGAAACTGGCTGTAATCCATACAGTCCCTCTAACACCTTTATTTATCAAAAATAATGGCAAAAGCACATCAGAAAGTAAAAACTTTTAAAATATGTTTAAATAATTGGGGGACAGAATTCCACAATCTGGATACAACTATCAATCAATAGTATTTATATACCACGTTTCAACACAAATTCACAAAGCAGTTTCCAGGCAAATAGTATAATGAAGTATAATAAATAGTATAATAGTATAATGAAGGCAAATAGTATAATAAAGTTAAATGGTTCCCTGTCCCAAAGGGCTCACAATCTAAAAAAATGCAGACCACCACCAGCAACAGCCACTAGAAAAGACACTACACAGGGGTGAAGAGAGACAATTGCTCTCCCCCTGCTAAATATAAGAGGAATACCACTTGAAAAAGTGCCTCTTGCCCAGTTAGCAGGAGTTAACAGTTGATACACTGCTTAAGGCAGAAAACAGTTTAAAAGGAGTGATTCAAAATATATTGCTTTAGTACAGAATATCACTGACTGTTTTTTAAAACTTCACAGAGGCAATTCTGAGGGCTGGGGAGGGCGCATGTAGCCTCCCTGGGCCTCAGAACACACTCTGGACACGATCAGAGCCCAGCTCTGGTCACATTAGGAGTGTCCAGGTCTGACCAAATCCATGGGTTCGGAACCCATGGTTAGTTAAAACTTGCAGATAAACAGTCTGGACATGTACTATGAGAGATAATGAGCAATAGGTATTTCTCAGTTATACCAAGCACTGACAAAACTGGCTGAAAACTAATTTTAGGATTGGGGTCATGGCAGAGTGAAAGAAAAATTCTAACCGCTTTGTCTCACCATGATCTCATTCTGACTGGGCCTACCTATAGTCATTTGATGCCAACGGGAACCTCCGCCCACCCCAGGAAAAAGGGAGCTTCCCACCAGGGCAAACAGCAGCCAGACACGTGCGGTCTGGATCAGGACCATAGTAAAGAGAATAAAGCTAAAGCCCACTCCCGCCCCCACATCATGGTACCAATTTAGATGCCCCTCCTGTAACCTCTATTTAAAAAAATAAAAAACTAGTATGTCAGCTGCATGCTGTTTGACCCTAGGAAGCCAAATTCTGCTGGGTCTATATACAGTATTTGACAGGCAGCTAAAAGATGTATAAATACACATTTTGATTTATGCTTCTAAATTTGATAGCACGTATAAGCCTACAGTCCCATTAGCAACTGTTTTCTTTCTCAAGACAGCACAGCCCGTATCCCCACCACACAGTAGTGTCAGCCTACCGGTACGCTGGGCGGGTCTGCTCGGTGATCGGCAGCGTGCTCGCTGCGTTCCATTGCGTAATGGCGAAAGCCCGCCCACTGCAGCCATTACGCTTTTGCCATTTACGCCATTACGCTTTCGCCATTACGCAACGGAACGCAGCGAACACGCTGCCGATCACCGAGCAGACCCGCCCAGCATACTGGTAGGCTGACACTACTGCCACCACATCACCTCCCAGATAAAATTAGAAACACAAATACTTGGGGCTCTGTGAGGTTGGCAGTTACATAACTAACATTCCTCTTTCAGCTTTCACCTACTCAAGGCCCTTGAAAGCAAATGGTACAGCTGCTGCACAAAGATAAAACTTTAAAATAAACATTAATTCTCTCACAGGTATACAAAAGACTGATAAAACACAGCATACCAAGCAAAAACAGGCTTACAAAGACATGTTTTATATGCTACATTTAATTATTTCCTAGTGACAGCTTCATTTGAAATTGTATGTCTCTGTTATTAAATCAAGCCAGTTGCTAATAACTAAATCTTATTCCAAAGATAATGTTCACCTGATAAATACATGCTAATTATTTGTCAGGTATCAACTCAAAAGCTGAAAATTTTGGGGGAACTTGAGCAAATTCAGGACCACCATAAGAGATAGGCCTTCTGTACATTTAAGACTGAAAAAATACGAGTTTCATACAGGCCTATAAACTGCAGCTTATCAAACCAAGTAGTCCCTGGGACCATTCAAAGCCTCTTGCTTACCCAGAACTGCAATATCAGGGTAAGGGATGTCAGGTACCCGGCCTAGCGGACAAAAAGTGCTATATGTACTAATCTTTCTCAGCAGAATATCTCAGGCTAAGGCAGGGTCTCCAAATTATCGTCCATGGGCCACATCTAACCAGCAAGAACTTGATTTTTGGTCACAGCATTTGCTAATGTTTGTCATTTTTACTCATATATCATTTCTTAGTTTAAGCACGGCATTGTTTCTTTGTAATTGTCACATTCCTCTAACCTTCGGAATCATATAATGCTGATTACAAAAAAGATACAAGTAAAACTTATTCATTCATTTAAATTTCATTCATTTATAAAACAGATTTTTTTTTCAGCCCACAAAAATGTGTAAAATATATTATATGGCCCTCATACTGAAATGTTTGGAGACCCTGGGCTAAGGCATTGACCTGCATCTTTGTTTACACACTACTGATTTTTTTCTTTTTTGGTGACTTTTAAGCTAGACTTAACTTTTAAGCTCTTTTAAATTCAATTGATTAAATATTTGCAATTACACTCACAAAACAAAAAATCCAATGCAAATATTTATTTTTAACATTATATACCGCCCTTCCTTTAAGGAGCTCAGGATGTGTACACAGCTCCTCCCCTTCCTTTTATCTTAAGAACAACCTTGTCAGGCAGGTTAGGCTGACAATGACAGGCCCACGGTCACCCAATAAGTTTCATGGCTGAGTGAGAACCTAAAGAGAGATCATTCTGGTCTATCTAATCACCATATCACATTGCTTCTTATAAACTCTCTCATCCCTCCTATAAACACAGTCTAAACCAGGAAAAGCAGAGATGTAACAAAGGTGGAGCCTGAGTGGCACCTGCCCCAGGATGATACAGCAAGTGGGGGCGCAATTTTCCTGCAGACCCACGTTAAAAATGTTAAAAAGAAAAAGAAAAAAAAAAGGTCACAAAAAAAAAGCTCCAGCGCTTCCCCTGCTGTTGCACAGCAACACCACTGAATTTGGAGTGCTCTCCAGGTAGTTTTCTGAAGTCCCTGCTGCCTCTTCCAGGTTACATGGAGGCCCTTCCTATTGCCCGGGGCACCGCATATACTTCCTTGCCCCAGGAGCTTTTTTTTTTTGTCCAGTTACGCCTCTGAGGAAAAGGCAAACCATTTGGGGCAAGGGGCACATTGTGATATGGAAATTGTATCGACAGTCATAAAGCACATTTACCAATACAACTATGATTCCAGTTCGGGGCAGGGGATTGCATTCTAGTCTTTTTTGAACAACATTTACTATCCACTTTTCTGAGTAGCACTTTTTTTTTTAACTGGAGTTCTGGGGAGGAAAATAGGAACTTTTTCTTGCTTGTTCTCTCCCATTTACAAGAAGACCTGCTCTATTCCCAGCTAGGTCATAGATTTACTTTCTCACTCCTGGCATGGTTATTCAGTGTGTGCCTCTGATGTTCTTTCCTGACTCGTGCCTGGGAACAGAGACTGTTAGATTTGGGCAGGCAGCAGCAGTACTGGGGTGCAAGTGCCTGTGTGAACCTATATATACATGTATGGAAGAAGGCTCCAAGCACCAGGTTCATAGCCATAGGCAGGGAACAGTTGAAAGATTGGATTGGAAAGTCTCTTACTTTCCCTACCTCTGAGTCAAGTTCTTAAGTCTGAATAGTTATGATTTTACTATGTTTATGTCCCACTTAAAAAAATTATATATATTACATACACAGGTTATCACCCAAATTAAGAGTGTCAGCAGGAAAGTAAAAAAAAATAAACTTATCAAGCCAATCAGGAAAAAGCAGCAAATTCATCAAACACACAATGCCAACACACACCTTAACAACAGACATTACCAAGTCATCTTCTAACACCACCACCTCCAGAGTCATTTTCTGCACTTGAACCTACTTTTCTGCACTTGAACCTAAATATTATTTGCTCTCATTCCCACCCAGTGTTGCTTTGTTCTCATACTGCCAATGCCTACTTTTTAATCATTACCAATCCAACTGGGTGAAACTGATGCATCAGTCAGTTAAGTTTACAAGCAGCATAAATGGTGGAAGGATGGCTTGTTAGTAGTTACTGCAGCATGGAACTACAATGACGCCTCTTTCCCCTCTAAGCAATTATACCACTCACAACTGTCCATTTGGAATAGGACCATATACATTATTCCTGCCTTCCTTTTCCTGGCTGGTTCTTTATTTGTTCCTCTCCTTCAGTAGCCACCCTTTGGCATTTTCACTATGCCAGAGCCCAAAGGGGTGGAACTGCTGACATCATACAGGACCTGACCAGAACTAACACCAGCTGCAGACAACACCGTATAGCCTGTCAGAAAGAATTAAGCTGCAATCCTAGCCAACTCTCCAGCAACTCTCCAGGGTAAGGGCAATGCAGTTCTGTGGTAAGGGAACAGACATTCCTATCCCTTGGGGAGGCCTCCATGACTGCCCCCCCAACTGCAGGATGCAGCACATGCCCCATTGGCACAACTATGTCAGTGCTGAAAAGTTGGTTAGGATTGTGTCTTTAAGCATTTATTGTATTTCATTTCACTAACAAGCAATGCAGACAGGCTGAGAAAATGAAGCAGTACAACAGATAGGGAAAGAGGGAGGAGACAGCAGAGATGGGAGGAAAAGAGAGGAAGTGGGTATTGTTTTGAGGCTACATTGAATCAGCATGTCAATGGAGACTTGGCTGGTAATCCCTACAACTGTTTCTAGAGCAGGACAAAATGTAGTTCTATTTCCTGCACAGTAGGCAACAATTAGCACAAATTAATTAGAAGGATTGGCAATTTCATTTCAAGCTTCCTGAACTAACAGAATCATGGCAAATGAGGTCACATTTCTGAAGCAGAATGGTATGCTTATTCCCTCAGACGTATAAAAGCCTGTTTTGAAAATATGTGCTTTTGAAAAATGAGTCATCTTCATATTTACCAACAAATATAAAATGTGCACATAATACTTCAATTCAGTTTAAACATCACATAGGAAAATAATAGACTTCTTACGCAGCCTCATTCTACCAACAGAACGCATGTCATATTCAACTAAAATAAATGCAGAATACAGATGAGTTCCAAAGATACATTTCCCAGCACAATGGCTCACACATATTCATCACTGGATTAAGGACGCAATTCTAACCAACTTTCCATCGCTGACATAGCTGTGCCAATGGGGCATCATTTGCATTTTGTTGTGGAGTAATCGTCATGGAGGCCTCTTCAAGTTAAGGGAATGTTTGTCCCCTTACCTGGGAGCTGCATTGCCCTTACCCCGGTGCTGGGAAGTTGGTTAGGATTGTGTCTTAAGTGTGTCACCCTGACAGCCTTATGAGCATACCTTGGTTCTGGCTGTCCAGCTCTCTACTGTAGGAGAGAAAAATTGCTCAGCACTGAATAGGTTCAGAAGGTAAGAGGATAGGATGACATCCCAGAGTCTTAGTGCTCTCCCATTGACCCACAGAACCAACCAGCTGGGCTCTTCTCAAGCTAGTCTATCAGCGTCTAGGTTGGCAGAGATTCCAAATCTTGGGTAATGTCCATACATTACTAATGTCCATACATTACTAAATATAACATGCATCAAATCAAAACACTCACCAGGTTTGTGAGACCAACAGATTATCTTGAACTGGGTTTACAAAGACTTGCTCCAATTGAGGCCAATATCACTATCACTGCTTGGAAAGCACACTAACTATGATGAATTAAGGGTAAGGGCTAGGATCAAAACAGTTACTGAACTACAGTGGGTTTAATGGGTCTTTTCTAGATCTTCCTTGTTGTAGACCCAAATGTTTTTGGAAAAGTCATTCGTGCCACAATTCACTGCCTTTGTGTTATGCATTGCACTTGGGTACTTGAAGAAAAGTTGCAATTACTCTGAGATTTGCTAACATGTGCCAAAACTGTTGACTGCCAAACACCACCAAAGCCCAGATTTAATAGCACTGCAAATATGTGTTTATAAGATTTGGAACCTGGAAACTATGTCTAAGCTTAGAACTTTTAAAAATTGCTGGTAGCATCTTATTTAAGAACAACCAAACCCCACAACATTAAAGAATCTGTGTGTTCAATAATACGGGAATGGAGTAGTTGCTGGAATTTTTCTTCTGAAAGTGGAGAAAATCCATTGTCTCTTCCTCTGCAGGGCCCTGGGTGTAAATTGAGCACATACCTAGCATCTGCTCACACTAATTTACACTGAGTCAGTTTAATTCCTTCTGGATTCCATTTTAAGACCGCAACAAACTTCAACTGGGATAACAGAGGAGAACACAAGTTGGAAAAGATCACAAGAAACTCAGAACCCAAGGACATCCAAATTTGCAAAACGCAATGTTATAAATCAATAAAGGAATAGATTTATGAATGGGTCATTGGGTCTTAAAGAAGTACTTGCTTCCAAATAATCTCATTAAGGGTACAATTCTATAAATCCTAGTCATTTGAATTCAATCAGATAATTTGCCTCATTTTATTTTTTAAAAAACTGAGGAGATATACAAGACCTAGTATGGTAAGCTGGAAGTTTATTTTTGTATGATGTCATGCACTAGTGGAATTGTTAGTGTGCTGAAGGTGGTGTGTGTATGCATACTCACACAGTATAAGAAACTGACATCCTGTTATAACATCATTACTCCTGGAAGAAAACATTGTGTGCCTCTTAGTAAATATTTCTACAGTGACATGCTCTTATCTTGCTCTTTTATGTGGCTCTCAGTGTACTTCCATCCCAGCCAAGGGAATAATTACATTCACAGATTATGAGCTTCAACAATGCTGCAGTACCAAGCTCTCCAAGACCATTAACTGGGTCTAGCTATTAAATATTAGTTATGGACTTTTGCATACACAAGGCCTTGTACATACATTTTATGGACTTGACTCAATACTGAAACTATCTTCAGAATACTATACAGACAAATTGGCCAGAGTCCCACTTCTGCTGTCACAGTCTGCCCTCTTAGATACGATTTTCACAGTATTTACATTAACCTTGAGTTGCTCAAGGAACATGAGTTATGAATACATTATAAGAAAATAAACTAGCTAGCCTGAATTCGGTAGTGGATGTATTGACAATTATACCAAAAATTAGAGACATTTCTAATCACTATTTTACTTTTCTTTAGACATAAATATGAATATGAATAACACCCTCCCCTTAGAATTGAGAACTGCTCCCTCTTTGTTTATATTTCGGCGGGGGCTGAAGACCTTTTTATTCCAAAAAGCTTTTAATTGTTGACAGGCTGGCTGGTTATTATAACCCACGGGGCTTGTTGTTTTTATATTGTTTTTAAATTTGTTTTTAAATGTGTTCTTAATTTTTGATTGTATTGTTTAATTCTGTTTTAATTGTTTTTAATTGTGAATTGTTATATTGTTTTTATATCTATATTGTAATGCCGCCTTGGGTGCCTTCGGGCACAATAAGGCGGGGTACAAATCTAATAATAAATAAATAAAAATAAAATAATATGCAATATGAGAAACATAACGAAATATTTTAAGGGACTTAGTTGTAATCACAAACCTTACCATCACTATTAGGAGTCACCCAAAGCCAGGTTAAGAATGCGAGTTTCTTGTATGTTGCCCTTGTCCATCTGTGGGCTCACAATCCATACCTTATTTTCTCACAATTACACAGAAAAAAGAACCTCTGTAACATTTTACATCACATATCATTTTTAATTATCTCATAGATCATTCTTCAAATGAGGGTGGACTCAATGGCCTTGATATGAAGGACTTTCCAACTCTATGACTCTATGTTAACTATTCACACAAGTGAAGGTACGACCTGTAATGTTCTATATACATCAGGATTATACTTTACCTCTTGACCGCTCTTCCTCAAAACAAGATTCTCTCACAGAAACATCATTACAAACTAACTTTCCTTCCACACCTTAACTTATTGAAAGCATTGTTTCTTCTGTTTAATGCCACTAAGATAATAGGTGGACATTGAAACATTGTTGTGAAGTCAGCAAGAGAACCAATATGAAAGATAAATGGCGAATAGGGTAAAACTGAAACAAGCCCATTTCTTCATTAATATGTTTCAGTGCCATGTCCAATCTGGGACTAATTCAGTACAATTTTAGACCACAGAGCAACAATACATATACCTCTTCCTAGCGTACTTCACTTGTTTCAAGGTAGTATACAACAAATGGAGCAGCAGTTCTCTTAGCCTGTCAGTATCCTGAATCTTATGAGTGAGTTATAAAATTTCTTTCCTAGTTGAACTTACAGAATCTGATAATAATTTGTTATCTTTAATAATTTGTTAATAATTGAACTTACAGAATCTGATAATAAGCATTCTGATAATAATTTGTGCATCATTCTATTCAGAAATTTACATTATGGTAGACATATCGGGCCACATGAAGACAAAAAGGAATATTTCACCATCACTTAATTCACATAAGTATGATCCAAGGTATGACACATTAATCATGAAACAGATTTGGTAGTGTTCGTATGTATCTATCAGTTGGTAACTGAAAATCAAGTGATGACATGCACATATGAAATACTACAAAGTAGTATTGAAAAACTATAAAGCAATATAGAGATGTAATTTATTTTATTTATTTTGAGGAATTTATACCCCGCCTTTCCCATGCCGAAGCAAATGCCCAAGGCGGCTTACATGGGCTGGCTAATCTAAACCACAATTTTTCAATGGGGTTTTTACAAATATACAGGATTCTGCTATTCACCGAATCCTCAGTCCCAGATGTAACCTTCACAGTGTGGTTCTCTCCTATGGCCGTGTGAAGACTTCAGCAGGTGATGGTAAGTCCAGCCTGGACAGGTCCTCAAGGTTGGATTCCATTCTTTTGCCGGCTGTCCTTCACACAACATTCCGGCACTGGCTCATCAGCTCCACAGTGACTTCATTCTACTACAACAGGTACTGCAGCTTGTCACAGCCTGGAGTCATGTCTCCCATCCAAAAATAGACTACAGATTCTCCTGCTTAGCTTCAGGCAGTACCAGCAGCTCAACAGTCAGTAGTCCATTTAAAAGTAAGTAGATAGCCACCACATATTACAACTTTCCTATTCTGGCATTACGGTCCAGCCATAAAGTACAGCACATGTACACTGTAAAAATGTTGTGGCAAAAGAAGATGTAACATTGATTTAAATCAAGGGGCTCCAAATTCTGGTGCCCTTCTGATCCATCCCCAGCATGAGCAGCATTTTGCGTTGCACCAAGGAAGCCGCAAACAAGCCCTACTACAGATCCCAGGGATCTTCACAGCCAGCCGCTTCCAGGCCCTGCTACCCCAGCAAGCTGCGCACCTGGTGTTCTGTGCCCGTGAAGACCCCTGGGAGCTGTAGTAGGGGTCTTTTGCAGCTTCCCCAGCAGAATGCAAAGTGCCATTTGCACCAGGGAAGATTTTCCCCACTGCTGCAGTCTCCAGTTTGGAGACCGCTGATTTAAATACTACAATCCAACAAAGTAGAAATACTTAAAAGGCTGTTTACAAAGTACAACACATTTTACTGACACTTCTATCACCCAAACACAATATATTGCAAGAGAGTCAATCCTCATGTTCTGTTGCAAGACAAGTGATGGAAGATGTGAATCTTATTCACGTTAGAACAGTAATTCTAAAAAATGAACTTCTGGGAAGTTCACAATCAATTGAATAACTTATGAAGTACAGGTTTTTAGGAAGACCTGTTCCACTGGGAAACAATCAGCAGTAAAAACACAGGTAAAATCACAGGTAAAAGGAAATACTTTTTTACCCAGTGGGTAATTAAACTGTGGAACTCCTTGCCATAGGAGGTGGTGATGGCATCAGGCCTAGATGCTTTTAAAAGGGGACTGGACAGATTTCTGGAGGAAAAGTCCATCGCAGACTACAGGCCATGATGGTTAGTGCAACCTCCTTATAGGCTACTTCGGAGTGCCAGATGCAGGGGAGTGGCAATGAGATACACATATTTAGTGGTCTTGTGTGTTGCTGAGGCATCTGGTGGGCCGCTGCGAGATGCAGGAAGCTGGCCTGATCCAGTGGGGCTCTTCTTATGTTCTTAGTACATTAAACAGCAAGGTGTAAAGGCGACAGTGGCAAGAATTGCTAGGCATACTGTGTTTTTAGAAAACATCCCATAAACCTGTATTGTCCTTATACAGACTCACCTTCACCACGTTATGCCTTACCTTTGATTCTTCCAGTATGACCTTGCCATACTGTACATGCAGAACAATCAGTGTATTTGGGGAGGAACATTTTCCCACCTTGCCATAATGATTTGGATGTGCATGCATAAACGGTTCAATCTACATATTTCCCCCTTCCACAATGTGGAAGAAAGAGACCCGCAACAATGGAAGTATACTTGCTTACCTCCAAAAATGAAAAGCGAGCAGAGGACTGCATGGACTGCAAGGGCTTGTTGGGGTTGGGCTCAGACTTCTTGGAGTGAGACTGAAAGTTAAAATAATGTCATCTCTAGTAAACAGAAGCTTAGTAAAAGAACTATAGTATGACTGAATTTAGAGGGTTTGGCTTTAAAGACAATCAGTAGACAGGCAATTAGTCTTTTGATGCAAAACCAAACTTGTTAAAATGATTTTTAAAAAGAAATAGAGAGAAAACTGTAGTAGCCTCGTGTTTTAAGGGAAAAAAACTCCCTACTAATGTCTATCAAACCTAATTTTTAAAAATCTGAAAAAATGATATAATATAATTTTGCACATGGAACGTTTTAAAACAAACATCATTCTTAATGCTTCGAACATTATTAAAGAAATGAAATTGGCTCCACTGCTGGGAAAGTAAGTTGAGCCACAAAAACAAGAGTCAACTAAATTTCAGGACTGAATTTCCTCAAGTCTGAATTCCCACACATAGGAAAAAATTCCATTTAACAATGAAGTGTGCCTTGGGTTAATATTATTTCTTACAATGCCACCATTATGCAAGAACTGAACCTCAAAAAATGTATCTTAGGACTTAAATGTAAGTAAAATGTCAGTAAAATAAAATCAAATAAATAAAAATACTGTTAGCTTCTATTTTGAGAAGTGCCATTTGTGAAAAGTTTATTATAATCACTGACAACCCCAGAGTTGAAACACTGAATTCCCAAGTATTTGTTCAAGACAGACATTTTTGTAAAACTTGTAAGATGCCTGCGGTTTAACTAATGCTAGCTTCAATCCTATGTCATAGTAGTTGGATACATTCCCATGAAAAAAAAAATCTAGGTTGTCAGAAGCCTATCTGAAAGTCTAATTCTAGTCCATGGTACTTGCATTCAATTTATTTTCAAATGCAACACAATGTTTATACTGAGAAATTTCTTAAAATTATACCATTAACCTATTCTCTACTACATGTCCACAGCCATATGGGAAAAAGGACAGCAAAAAGACAACAACTAACATTAAATTATCTGAACTATGAAAACCAACAGAAGCAAATTAGGCAGAACCGAGCTGTGAACGGCTATATAGGGAGAGCAGAGACAACTGGGCCTACTACCACAGGCGAAGAGAACATGGTCTCCACCAGGCCCACATTGGCTGTTATAAACATGTTTACAAAATTAGATTACAACCTTTTTTTCCAGAATCTCAACAAAGAAACAAAAGCTGGCCGAAGTTTGAAGAACCAGATCCTAAAAAAGTCCATAAATAACAAAATTCTATCCTGATTAAGAAAACTCAGATGAGGAGGGAAAAAATGAAAAAAAAAATGTTTGCCAGTTGAAATTGAGAATCTAAAAGGTAACTAAAAAAAGTAACTGGTAATGAGTTAAGAGTTATTTTTACCAATAAACCAAGGAGAGTAATGAAGATATTCAATCTCAGAAATATTGCTTTTTAATTGCAATTTATATTTTGAATGTGTCAATATTAATTCATAACAGCTGTATAATGTAATGATGAAAGAAAAAAATGTTGAGTCTAACAGAAAAGTACTGATTTATAAAACCAAAGTAACCAAAATTCATATTACAAGATATATAGTAAAGGTCAACTAAAAATAAAAAATAAAAACCCTTGACTGCCAAACACACACACACACACACACACACACACACACACACACAGAGGAATTCACTGCTTTCCAACAAGAGACATCCAAGTCATAATTAGTAAGGCTATAATATAATTATTAGAGCTCTACAGTTCTGCAATTTTTCAGTTTATCTACCAACACTATCTGTATGATATCAAACACTAACAGAATCTGCGTTGCTTAATATTAGTGTTATATAGGGCGCCCAAAACAATCAGAATGCCATTTTTGATAATAGGACTAATATTCTATTTTTGTGACCATCATTGGAAATGGCATTACGCATATACAAAAAATAGTTTATGTAATACTCTGTAGGCAAAATGGCTCATAACTAAATAACCTGACCTTATAAACTAAGTTATTCTCTACAGCGAAATAGTAAAACTGGTATCCAAAATGCATTCAATTCCTATCAAAATAAAATCTTGATAACATACATCCATGCAGCAAAGATGCACGGGACACAAAAATAAATACGTTTGGGTTTGGGCTGATTCTGATTAATTCAGAAGCAGTCTGCTGACTTCTTAAGCAGTCTGAATCAGAGGTTATGGTCAACATGTCCACTATAAATCAAATATGCATGTTTCTATGGAGGTACTTTCTAAATCCAAAGTGGAAATATGCAAAATTGTTCCATCAGCTCCAAAAGACCACTAAGTAAACAATATTCTTACCTAGCCAAATACATTTAGTGCAAAAACTAGAATACCAAGCAGAAATCTCAGAACGCAATACAGTTCACCAGCATTCTACTACTCTGTAAAACACGAATCATATGCAATGCATTTTCACAAATAGCATTCCTCGTATGCTCTAATCTTTTGCAGAGCTCTCTATTATTCAGCAGAGAAAGAGGCCTTTCGAAAAGGCAGCACTGAGATAAACAAACACTAACAGAGATGGGGAGAAAAAAGGAAACACCAGGGCCTATGAAGCATTCTTCTGATGAATGCTTTTCAGAAGCACAGGTTCATGCATTCAGATACAGCAACTTTAAATATGCAGCATAATTGAATCTAAAATGTACTGCAATGTCCTGGTTTTAAGCTAACACATTAGCTGAAAGCAACTGCACTGCATTTTGAAAATGTTCCTGAGACCTACAGCTGCAGTGTTCTGAGCCTGTCAGCACAAACGCACATTAAATAACTGCAGCTTGCACAAAAGCGAGTGTCATGCAGAAAGCATTAAAATATTAAGAGGCAGACAATACTTACTCCAAGGTCAGCCCTGGAATTTGCAGCCTTTCCCGTTGGGCTTTCATGGCTGTTACGTTACCACATTCTACTGTCACCATGACACACATTCAGTGGCAGCATCCTGGTGATGACAGAGAGCCCAAATGAGCCACTATAAAGGAATGGACTAACAATCTCTTGGGGGGGGGAGGGAGCAGTGCAAGTTTGGGTCCTTCCACTTCTAGCTGTCATGAAGAAATGTCAGCTGCTTTTTCCCCCCAGGTTAACTGGAAAGCGGACTGCACTGATTTAGCAAGCAGAATGGAGGCTTTAAGTCTGTATATCAAGCTGTTCACTTCCAATATTCCAAGAGGCAGTTTCCTTGCTGACATGCAGACTTTTCACTTTAGAGGAATAGAAATACACACACTCACACCATCCATGTACACTTTAAACATCACTCCTTGTCAAATATTCAACATTCATCACAGTTTAAAATTCTAGTATTCAGCTCTCTTGCTTAGATACCCCCTATTACCCTTTTATTCAAATGAACAAAAGCAATAGGGAGATTAATTCTCTCTCTCTCTCTCTCTCTCTCTCTCTCTGTGTGTGTGTGTGTGTGTGTGTGTGTGTTTAAAAAAAATTTAAATTTAAGGAAAAAAATTACGTCAAAGCATTGCTGTTCCTTAATATGTGATCAAAAGTTAATCATTCTACTTGGAGAAGCTTGTACCTGACTGTTTAAAGGAAATGTAATAAAAATGTATTAGAGAGAGAAAGAGAAGAACAAGAAAGGGAAACAAATGGAAAATTACTAATCTCCTAGTATAATTATACTTCATAAATAAGTTTTCAACTTTCTTTTGTGGGTTTCTTTTGCTGTTTTTGAAGTCATATATATTTTTATGATCTAAAAGAAATTAGATACTAGAAAAATTGTGAGACTACTGGTTTTTAATAGCTATAATTATGGCTGTAGACACAATCTTGACTAATACGAATTCAACATTAAGAATTCTGAGTCCAATAAAACTCAAAGGGATCTAAGACAGCTTCTACTCTTCCTTCCTATGGCCTTCAAGGAGAGCAACATTCTCTGAGTGAAAGACAGAAAAGAGAAATGTATACTAGGTAGGTCATATCATCCATACCGTGAGTGAGTGAGTGAGTGAGAGTATTTTAGATGGTAAAGCACATTCAGTGAATATATATTGCAAAAACATAGTATATTAATGCTAATAAATTAATATAACTTGTTATATAAACCTTCCGCACATAGATCCTCACTGGTTTGGTGAAAACATGTGCATGGATACTGTAAGAGTGGTTCAACCTCCTGACTCTCCCTGGCCAAATTTTAGGACCTGTGTTATGTACATAGTTCAACTGACTGAGCTCACACGTACAACACCTACCTGCCTGAGTATTTCCCAAGTAGCTTCCCTCCCACCATAGATGCTACTTACCAGGAACTTGACTTGTGCTGATTCGAGTTGTGAAAATGCTGTTTTTTCACATGTTGAGTCATGCAAGTCACTGAACCTGACTTAACTCATGACTCAGGGCCAGTAACTCAGAAAAAAAGTCAGGACTCTCAACTACTCGAGTCCCAACTCATGTGTGCATGCGTGTGTGTACTTGCTTGCTTACTTTTTTTGCTGCTTCTGCATCACACCGAAGACACACACGCCAGTCCAGAAGCCAGCCTTCAGACCAGTGGCAGAAGCAGATGTGGCAGGAGGCTGAAGTCGGCTTCAGAAATAGGCTGAAGAGGGGAAGAGGTGGAAGGCTAAATTTGTATGCAGAAGACTGTGGGAGGGAACAGAAGGAGGGAACAGTCAGGACAGTGGGAGGGGGCTTTGGTGATTTAGGAATGGATGGTTGGACAAATTGCTTAATTTTTTCTGGGCAAAGGAGGGGAGAAGGAGGCACCCAAAGGATGGGGTAGTGGGATCTTGCAATAGGAAGAAATGCCTAGAGATTTCTTCTTTACAAGCCAGAGAGGGGAGTGTTATATGACCACACACACACCTGCTGCCACCTTATTTTCTGTGAATGTGTGTTCAAGGAAGTGATTGATTGATTCATGTCATGACTCATTTTTTTCAAAATGACACTGCACTAGGAGAGAAAATGCAATTGCCTTCAATACCAGCTTGCTACTTGGGCCAAGAGTAGACAGGGCAGATAAAATCTGAAAGGGCATAGCAGGAGCAAAGCATTGAACGTTCAATCGTCTTTCTCCCATTACATTCCATTCAGTAGTCCTGACCCTGGCAGTACACTAGTACTGTCCCATTTTCTTAATCCAAAACAAGTGCCCAGATTTGCATCGCTGCAGGTGGCACAAGCCAATGAAGTATAAAGCAGAGGTCTATCAGAAATAACTAACAATTTTATCATCACACAATTTCAATATCCATCCATCTTATCGCCTTGTTTGCAGGAAACCCACTAATAATCTATGCCCCTTATAATTCAAGTTCTGCAACTATATCACAAGTTGTGGTCCAGTGATAATATTCTGGTACTGCTGTGGGGAGCTATGTCACTAGGGCAAAATTCAAAATGCACTGGCCATAGCTCAGCATCACAAGGTAGAACACAAGGAAAGAAAGTGTGGAGGGAAATGACAGGCAGGCCACTGGACCAGGAATGAAAACTTTTGCAGGGTAAAAACAAGCCTGAAGTCAACCCCTTAAAAAAAATTTTAATGTACAGTATTTAATGTACAGAGTTTTTATTTTTAATGTACAGGATTTGGTACAAAAGTATCCTCTTAGAAAATCTTCTATCTTTACACCAGTTTGAGCAAGAGAAGCATAACTGAAAGCTGATACAAAGCAGAGTTCTGGAGCTTGGCCCCTCACCTCTTCAAAAGAAATAGCCCCTCCCCAAATCCCAGTAAATTTTGGAGACTCCAGACAAGACTGTTACAAGAGTGCTAAATGTGGATTTCAGTTTCATTATTTTTTTTACATCACCAGGAAATGAATATATTTATCCTCTTGCACCCTGTTAGCAAGATTCTAATTCCCAGTATTAACAGGTTGCCAAGGAACAACCCACACGGTCTGTAGTTCGGTGTTACCAACTTATATCCCTGGGATCTAGGGCAGTTCTGTAATTCTACTCACCAAGAAACAGAGGATTATTCAAATATATCATTTAAAATATCCTGGAAGAGAAGCCTATTGTACTCAGAAACTCTAAGCAAAGCCAGGAGTGAACTAATTTTATACATTCGTTGCCATTATGACTTGGTGTTCCATGCTCATTCTAAGTCTTACGTTTAGAATGAAAGTGCAATTCAGAAGTAAAATCAATACTGTACTCACAATTAACACATCACAGTTAAACCAGATCACAGCATAGATAAACAGCAGATCCTAACCTTGCACTGTGCCAGCGTAGGGTAGCACAAACATGTAAAACATGTTTGCAGCACCTGGAGAGTAAGCAGGGCCAGCAGGAAGGCCTGCACTTTCCCACTGGATCAGAAAGGAGTGCCCAAAGGAGCAAGAAAGTTCACAGCAGGAAACACGGGGGGGGGGGGGTAGAAATATAATGGGGCAGGGGAAGTGGATCAGACCCATGAGGGGGTCAGGAATGGTGACGGCATCACAAGCTGTATTTTATTCCGCCTCCTGGGCCTGAAAGCCCAATATGGGGCTTCTTGGATTGTGCTGGAAGCATATCCAAGCAGCTCCATAGCGCAGGCTGGGGCTTTACCCAGGGTAACGGAATAAATGTCCCCTTCCCCCAAGGAGTCTGCTCCTAGCCACTGCAGGATGCATCAAGGACCATGCAGCCCCCGCTGAGTCAGCACTGATTAGGACTGGGCTGAAAAATCTCACAGTCCATTGTGGCCTGGGATGCCGTAAAACGCAAAACAGATGACATTTACAAGTCCTTCTGAATTTCTTCAACTTTCTCAAGAACAACATAAGGGACCTCATAAAGGACCACACGTTTTCATTAAAAAAATGTCTGCAGCCAGTTTAACAATAAATTTAAAAACCCTCACATTTTTACATACAGCTCTCTTATAAATTGCAGAGTTCAATTTCTTACCCACACTTGTTTTATAAACATATGAATACCATACTAAAGAAAGGACAAAACAAGATTATGTAAATGTTCTTAAAAAGTAAGAGAACTATACATTCTGCATTGGTATACCTGAATGCATATTTCACGCTAAGCAATTCACAGTTCTTCAACTTTGCCTTTGTGTGCATGTCTTGCTGGGCATAATTACACAAGGATCTAGAGCAGCTATTTTCAACCTTTTTCGTCTCTTGGCACACTGACAAGGTGCTAAATTGTCAAGGAACACCATCCATTTTTTGACAATTACCAAGGCACTCCATGCTGCTGGCGGGAGGCTCACAGCCCCTACGGCCCTACTAACAAATGACCCTCTCCCAAACTCCCGCGGCACACCTGCAGACCATTAGTGGCACTCTGGTTGAAAGTAGCTGGTCGAGAGGTTCACTGGTATCCTGAGACAACAAACCCTAGAGAAAGGGGAATGAATTTCAAGCCATTTTACCCACATACATTTGCAATGCTGACCAGCTCAGGTCACTATTCCAAGCAATTCTCTACTTTTTCATCCAAGAGAAAAATTCTGGTACTGTTTCCATTACCAGGGCCAGCCCTAAGAGTGGCAGAGCCCAATGCAGATTCCCTGCGAGGCCCCACCCTCCCTTTGGACCCTCACTCACAAGACAGCAGCAACCAGCAAAGCAATAGTTTGTGCCATGCACAAAGCAGGTACCTGGAAACAGTTGGTGGTGAAGTGATTATATCACTGCCTCCATTTCGGGCCATTTGGAGGCAGGGGCAGACTGCTCCATACCAAAGATGCTCCACTCTCTGCCCTGGTCTCCACAACAACCCAATCCTAGCTATGGCAGGGGGCACCCTGCAGCCTGGCCCCACATGGAGCACAATTTTGTCCCATCAAACAAATCAGCTAAAGGGCCATGACACACCTGCCAATTCTTACGTTATGGAAGCAGTATGGTTGCCATTTTTTTACAGCCACAAATAAATTTTACCCAGTCTGGATTTTACCCAGTCTGGTAACAGAGAAATGCAAAAGTCATGCAAGATGGAAGTGAGCCAGGTCAGAAAACAAAGCTTTGCTAGCATACAGATTATTTTGTTTCTCATAACACGAACGAAATCAAAGGTTGAAGGTGAATCAAGAAATTGTTAAATAGTTGAACTGGTCTGTCACTCCATAGCCTTCAAAATAGCACAAACCCAAGTTTCATTCGAACCCAGTGCTTCCCAAACTCCTACAAGGGAGTTGGAAGCACTGTAAGTATTGCAGGGGCAGGCCCTATGGCAGCAATGTGATCGCCAGGATTGAACTGTTCCTGGAGGAGGGGGGAAGGTTTTTTCTACTTACCTCTGCCAGTGCCAGCCTCCAGGGGGTGAAGGGGGGAGCCCAACAGATGCCTCTGCGTGGCTCCCCAAGCCTCCTGAACAGTAAAAACAAAATAAAAACAACTTTTTGGTTTTGATAAAAAACCAAAGTGGTTTTTAATCTTTTTTTTACTGCTCCTGCGGCTTGAGGAGCCCTGCAGAGGTATCTGTGGGGCTCCCCACATACCCTGGAGGCTGGCACTGGCAGAGGTAAGTAGGAAACAAAACCCTGCCCCTGCAAGCAGTGTGATCCTGGGCATCGCATTGTTGCCTATCCCCCTCTCCCCACACCTTAAAGGGACAAGTGCTTCCATGTCTGGTGGGTTGCAACCCACCAGTTTGGGAACCACTGCTCTAACCAATTCAGCTCATGAGCTCATCAACTTCACCATTTCACACACATCTTGCTAGGCATAATTATTAGGACGGGGTTGTCAGTTTCACCTGGGCCTGTGAAATTATGGTACATGAGTATTTGTTGGTTTTTCACAAATATATGAGTAGAGGCAAATACTCCTAAGCTTTTGAATAGGTTTCAAAGCATTTCTATGACAGAAATGGATCTGAATACATACACCCAGACAAATAGTGACCGTCTTAAAAGGTCAACTAGTAGAGAAAAATCATAGCCATGTGAATCTACCCTAAGCAATGCTTGATAAGAGAGAGAATATGTGTGACTGTGTGCAGGAAAGCTGTGAACTGTGCTTTACGCTACAATAGTGGGCTCCAAACCATGGGCTGCTGGTCCACAGAAAAGCTTACCATTCCGTGGAGCAGCAGTCTGTGGATCTTTGCTGCTGATCTTCCCAAAATAACATGCTGGGCAGTCACATCGGTCAAGAAATTTGGGCACTGACCATACTGGTTCACTGGAATGCGGAAGTGGCTGCATGGCGAGACATTTGGGGGAGATTGGCAGAAAAGTTATTTAATTAGGTTGCCCTACACTAAACTCTGTTCACGTAGGCCAAGGATTTCCTCAGGTACTGCGCAGGTGCATAGGCCAGGCTTGGTGCCCATTGTGCCAAACATTAAATATGGAAATGTAATACACAGAATAAACTGAATGCCAATACAGAGCACTCCAAAAGTCTGAAACTATCCAGATCAGAAGGTACAACATGCCCTATGGCTTTTACAAGAAAAAGAAACCATGAAAATCCTCATAAAACACAAAATTTATATTAAATGTTCAATTTAACTACCACTTATGTACCATTTACTAGTGTTGTGCATGAGTCTCAAAATTAGAGTTGAGCCAATTCAGGAGTCTCCACCTCCTCGTGAATTGACTCATGCACGAGTCCTAGTGTGCGCCTGTGACAACTCCACCCTGGAATTTCACGAGTCATTTTCATGAATCACGAGTCACAGGTCTGGCATGCTCGCGCATGTACGATTACGAACAGTCAAAATGGGAGGTGAGGCTGGTGCAGTTGGAGTTGTCATCTCCCACTTAAAGTTAATTTTCCGGTGGGCCAGCAGTGCACTGCTGACAGTGCTTCACTCCTAACTGGCCACCGTGACGAAACCTCCCCCCTCCAGCTGTTCACATCACAACTGGAAATTCCATTCCACAAATGGAATGGAGAAAAATAGTCCTGGCCGTGGCACATCATTCACTCAGTGAGACCTGTTTTCCACCAAAGCTGGGCTGACCTCCGGCTGTTATATGAGCAAGTGAGCACATGCAGCTGCAGTGAACCTTCAGCTCCATACGAAAATCAGCCACCGCTATGAAAACTCTTCCCCCCCTCCTGCAGCTAAGCAATGTTCTTCTATGGCCAAGATTCCTCCTCCTCCTCTCACCTTCCTCGCCCAGAGCCAGAACTCAGACCGCTCTTTCATCCAATCGAGGGTCCAAATCTTTGGAGATGGACAAGACAACTCTGCTCCCACCTCCCTCATCCTTCAGCTGACTGGCTATGCCTTCCCCCACCTAGGTCTCGTGTTCCTTTCTCCTCCCCACACTTCCATGTTCTCTGTCTCCCCTCTACCACCCACGCACCGGTTGACGGCTGGAAGGAAATGGCTGTTGCTCATGGTGACTTTGTGGCGCCTCCCAGACCTCAAAAGAGTTCTTTCTGATGCGGAAACTGCAACAAAGTAATGAAGCGCGCACATTGATTCAAGTTGTCAGAACTGCTGACTCACTGAGAGTCAGTGGCCAAAGTAGCAAGTCAGAATCAATGACACACATGACTCGATTCAGGCGAGAGTCAGGTCAAAATGTCAAAAGTCAAGTAAAAGTCACAAGTCTTTTTTTACAACACTGCCATTTACTTATCGTTTAGAATTATTATACAGGTAGATTGTCCTTTATCCAAACATCCTAAATCCAGACTATTCCAAATTCCAGACATTTTTCTCCAAAACGTTTAAAACTTTCTGTAGTGTGAGCACTAGAAGGTCTTGCGCTCATTCCCATATATAGGCTGTAAGTTCTATTCTCTGCTCCCCGGTGTGGGCCATTGCTGAAAAATGTCAAAGAAGCCAGCAGACACCCAAGCAGGGAACAATGATTTTGGATTTTTCTGGATTTCAGAATTGCATAAAATAATGAGAAATGCCTCCCCTTGTTCTTTTCATTGCTATTCCTATTGGTGTCTGCTGGCCTCTTTGACATTTTTCAACATGTCTGTATGGGCACATGCTACAAAGCAGAAAATAGAATGTACATGAGAATGACCACAAAACCTTCTTTCTATAGAATGTTTAAAAAAGTTTTGGATGAAGTTATCTGGATTTCTGGATAGAGGATATCTTCCTGTACTATTAAGAATATTTATATACAACCTTTTCAATAGAAAGTAATTCACTGTCTTACATAGCTAAATAAATAAATGGTTCCCTGACCCCAGAGGACTCACAATTACAACGAAAGGCCGCAACTGACAAGGGACAGTTACTGACAAGGGACAGAAGGGATGACAAGGGACAGTTACTCTCCCCCTGCTAAATATGAGAGGACACTATTTTAAAAGGTGCCTCTTTGCTCAGTTAGCAAGGGTAGGATCTTAAAGACCTAACCCACATTTTACCATTTTATTCACAATGACATTAAGGAAATTGCCAACTGTTTTGCTGAAATCTGAGTATATCACATTCTCATGGCACTACTGGTCTAATCCAAGAACATGACAACATTAAGCTGTTATAACCTGCGCTTGACAAACTCAAACTAGCTCCTAGAAGTCACCCCATTATTCCTAGTCATTCATAGACAATATGTAATCTGTTCAATAATTGTTCCGGATTTTGACATCAGGCTGACCAGTCTGTGGTTTTCGGTCTTGTACAGTCTGTAACAAGACAGGGCAGTTGCTTGGTCTTCTTTTTTTAAAAGATAGGCATGAATTCGATCATCTCCAATCCCTGGGCACCCCATCTGTTCTCCATGGGTTCTCAAAAATTACAGAGAGTAGCTGATCTGATCCTGGAGACTTAAATTCATTTACAGTAAGTGTTCCCTTACCAACTCTTTACCTATCTTGCGTTGTGATGCCCACCCCCCCAATTCTTCATGAGCACAACTGTTAGGTTAGACTACCTTACCCTTGTAAGAGAAGACAAATACAAAAAGAAAATGATGAATCAGAGGAAAGCACTCTCAAGGCATGTACAAAATTATGTATAAGATGTATAAAATTATGCAAAAGATGGAAAGAGGGGATAGAGGGATGTTCTTTTCCTTCTCTCACAACACCAGAACCGGGGACATCCACTAAAATTGAGTGATTTAGAACAGATAAAAGAAGATACTTTTTTAGTCTGTGGAACTCCTTGCCACGAGTCACCACATCTCAAAAAAGACATAAGTGAACTGCCAATCATCTTGCCACCAGATGAGGACAAAGGGGTGTTCTGGGCAGTCGCATCTAGTGCTCAGAGCATCCCTTTGTCCTGATCTGGTCGCAAGATGAGTGGCAGCGCAGCGGTACTATAGGCAATGCACATGGGGGAGAGATCTCCAGATCACTCCAGATCTAGCCCAAACTCCAGATCCAGCCCATGGGCTGCAGTTCAGAGAGAGTTACAATAGGCAAAAGAAAATAGTTCTTTAGCGTGTAATTAATATGTGCAACTCCTTGCCACAGGATGTGGTGATGACACTGTATTGGAAATGGCAGGAGATACCCCGAGGAGATAGGGAATGGTATCAGCAATGTCCCCTTGTCCCAGATAAACCAGGGATTATAGGGTTAACCCCCAAAGTCTTTGCAAGCCTCGGAGCACAGCTATAGGCTGATGAGGCCCCTGGCAATGAAGGGAGGTTAGCACAGATGTAGATGGGTGTGACTGATGAATTAAAGCCTGTCCACTGATTGGCTGGCCTCAGTATAAAGTGGGAGGCAGGAGCTGAAGTAAAGGGGCTGGATAGGTGCTGGAGGAAGGCACCAGATAGGTGTTGGACGGATGGACTGCTGGACGGATGGATTGCTGGACTGATGGCTGGACCGCCTGCCTGAAGGACTGAGGAACTGGCTACGGTAAGGTTGTTTTGGGACCATTGGGAATTGTTGTATGTCTGCCACACCCCTGGAGCCACCAAGTGGAGGAGGCAGTTATAGCTTGGGCAAGCTGACTGCCTACTGTTTGGTGGTGGAGTTTGTTGGTGTTAGACTAAGAGTAGTTTGGAGCTAAGCCAGTGATGAGGGCAGTCTGGAGGAGGCTGGCCAGCCGGTGATTACAATCAAAGCTGCTGGAAGAGAGGCGGCCCAGTGGGTGAATGAACCCCCTCATTCTTGCCTATCTCTGTGGCCGCTCTGTGGGGAAATAAAACTAGTTAGCCTAGTGTGGGCATTAGGGCCCTTGGAGTGGCCCGGCAGGGAATTTGGCAGAACAGCCTTACATGCCTTACATGCCTTGAGAAGAGGATTGGACTGATTTATGTTCATTACAAGTTACATGCAATGATGTCTCTATGCAACCTCAGGGTTTTCGAGGTAGCCTATTTCTGAAAGCCACATGCACGGGATTGGCAACAAGGTATCATGTTGTCTTGAGAGCGCCCCAAAGCATTGGAGGACCACTGTGATATACAGGAAGCTGTGATAGATATATTTATTCATTTTGATCCCCGCCGGCAGCCAGTGCAGCCACTGAAGCAGTGGTCCGACACAGTCAAACCACCAACCTCCAGCAACTACATGAACTGCTACATTGTGCACCAGTTGCAACTTCTGGTCCATCTTCAAAGGCAGCCCCACATAAAGTGTGTTATGATAGGCTAATCCTGATATCACCTTGGCATCGACACCATGGCCACTAACCACCATGGCCAGATCAGACCGGGGGTGTGATTTCTCAGGGCTAACTGCCCTATGAAAGGTGCCGCTACCACTTTTAACAATCAATTCACCAGCTAAGGGGAAGCTGAAGCCCAACAGGCTAAACTCCCCAGCCCTTGTAAACTGACTCCCCCAACTCCAGGGCACTCAAGCCTCAAGGCTTAACTGTTTGTGTAGCCCAGGACAGATGTAGATGCCCAGGATCAATTCTGTTGTATTCAACACAGACACAAACCTGTAAATATTTAATGATTTACTTAACAAATAGAAATATGGTTACACATTACTGAAAGGCAGTTAATTACTTGAGAAAACAAATATATACATAATGCTAAAATAAAGAAGCTCCTAAACTTACTTATTCCTAATGCACATCTGGGACTTCCTAAGGCAAGGGGTAGGTCTTCCACTTGTAGTACCAGCAGTGATATGGACAAACGTCCATGATAGAACGGTGAGGGGCATAAATGAGTCCACCCTTACGACAGGCTTTTATACCTTGGCCAAGGTATATACCTTATACCTTTTATACTTTTGGCCAAGCAGATACATGGACCAGCCGAAGCTTCTGGAAAACGACCTCACCAGTTGATGCAATGCCAGGTATTCACACTCACCCCCTTCTAACCGGAGATTCCTCACCACATTAATGAGAGACCTTGGAATGCTATGCTATGTTGGTCCCATTTCACACTTCCAGGCTCCGCTGTTGTAAGGGGGGTAATAAGGTGCTCCTTTCAGTCTCCTAACAAGCTACTTTCCCACAGCTGCTTCAAAATGGCTTCAGGACTAAAAGAGGGAGGCAGACCTAGTCAATGATTTTACCGTATTTATCACATACCTTAAAGAAATACGTTGTTAAATCAAGGGCTTGCACAAGACCTCCTGATACCTGAGGCAGCATGCTAAATGCTCACCCCCTTAGCTGGGGATTAGCTAGCCTCCACTCCTAGGATTGGAAAAGGATGTAGAAGAAGAAATGTGTAAGAAAGAAGAGAGGTTGGGTAGAGCGTTTCACACACCACAATCCTCCACACTTCCTCTGCTGTGGAGGTGGAGTAGACCGATGGAGATGGGTGCCTCCCACCAATGTGCTGGGGCAACCACCAGTGGCATAACTAAGGTTTGCATCACTCGGTGCTGGAAGTCAGCGTGTTACCCCCAGCTGCAATCAGCTGCAATAGACCTCCTTCCATATCAGAATATATAACAATAAAGGCTGCCCAACAAATCAATAATTGACAAAGAAAACCAGCGACCAATTTGACAACATTCGCACAACTAAGGGCGCAATCCTATGCAGCACCGGAATGGCGAGGCCGATTTAGCAGCGCCATATCCGACGCTGCATAGGAGAAGAAGGACCCCCCCCCAGGGCAAGGGAGCATTTGCTCCCTTACTGTAGGGGAAGGCTCCAGCTTCCCCTATCTGCTCCTTGGATCTGCGTCCGCTAAAGAGCAGACACAGATCCGAGGAGAACGCGCGGCCTAAATCGGGGCCTAGCGGACAGGTTTAGGATGTGGCCATATGGCCACCTCCCAAGCCTGCCCACGTCCCACCCAAGTCCTGTCCCTGCCTCCCTTCTTCCCTCCTATCCCCGTGCTGCCTCGGCACGGAGCCTCCCTCACACTGACCAGCTTCGGTCAGCGCACGAGAGGCTCAGCGCAGGCACAGCAGGGCCAGCGCTGCCTGCAGCGCTAGTCCTGTTGCTCAAGCGCTGACGCGCAGATCAGCACCCCCGAGTTGACGTTCCTCCCCTTATTATATGTCAACGCTATGATAAAGCGTCGACACAAGGGGTGCAATAGGATTGTACTGCAAATAAGAGTTCTAGTATTAGATACATAAGAATAAATACTTGAAAATGAGAGCTGAATCATACTAATACCCTATTGGTTCCCTGTTGTGTCATAACACCACCTCACTGGCTCTCGGAACACTCAGTTTTATTGGTCAGTTTTGAGATTTTTGGCTATAACCTTTGACAGGATATTAATATTTCAACCAGGTTTGTTTCATTGCATTCTGCTATAAATTCCACATCAATTGATATATAATATTATGGTATTATTCTAAAATACCAAGATTTTACAATTATGAGTAGTAGTGGTGTCACCTACCCCGAATGTGTCACCCAGTGCAGCCCACATATCCCTAGTCATGCCACTGGCAACCACTTCAGGACAGCCCTGGTCTATATCATTCTCACAAAGATCATTTGTGA
The DNA here is from genome assembly GCA_029204185.1 of Lerista edwardsae. Taxonomy (NCBI): domain Eukaryota; kingdom Metazoa; phylum Chordata; class Lepidosauria; order Squamata; family Scincidae; genus Lerista; species Lerista edwardsae. The sequence goes on from JAJKFI010000001.1 coordinate 55,323,607, forward strand.
ACTATTATTTTCAGAAAATAAGGCTGAAATCCTTTCTACACTTACCTAGGCATAAGCCCCATTGACTTACTTCTGAATAATACATAGGATTGGGCTCTAAATGAGATTATGATAATGAGCAAATACATGTGTACTGAAGTATAACGATCACTCAGAACATAAGCAAAGAGGGTGTGGACACACCAAAAATAAACTCAATCAACAATAAAAAGAGGTAACAGGTTCACACAGAGATTATAATATATTCGACAAAAACAGAAGTATAACTGAGTCCATATTAAAACTGGAAAAGCAGCATAATCAAAATCATCATGTGCAACACGGAAACTATACATTAAATAATCTTATTGAAAAATGAAATAGTATCTGGCTTGAGGGTATTCTTATTCTACCAACGGGTAATGTTCTAGGGCAGAAAGAAAATTAAGTGCCCATGAGTGAATTTATTAATGTCATTGCTGTCTGCTGCCCATTTTAAAAGCAATGAACAGGCCAATAAAAGTAGCAGAGAATTTTCAGCTCACAAAATTATTTATAGCTATTTATGCTTGAGTTGGTTTATAATAATTAAAAGACGACAAATTAAGACTATAATCCTACACACATTTACCTGGAAGTAATTCCCATTGAACTCAGTGGGTCTTACTTCTGAGTAGTTACCTATACTGTACTGAAAGTCTCCTATTACAATTCGGGGGCGATTATTTTATTGTTTTTAATATTTCAAGTAAACAGCATGAGCTTAGATTGTAAGAGTGCCTTTGTTTTCTGGAATGTTATCCTACCATTCCTTGGCAAAAGGTTGAATTCATGCATGTTTATACATGTGATCTGGAAACTGCAGCTATGCTCAACTAGCTGAGCTAAGTGTTATACATTTAGGTTCTTCCATTGTGCCTGTGAAACAGCAGGAGGCTGAACTGCGCAAGAATGATCTTGTTGGCGGGCATTACAGATATACTGCTTGGTAGCAATGGATTTTGATGCACATGAAACAGATGTACATCTTAAACTATGTTTCTTTCTGTGGGCTCAACTCTTCACTGCTTGGTTCTGCCACACATGGGCTTCATTCCTTTCCCTGTGGGCTCTGACCCTGGGTTCCAGAATAATTTGGCACTCAAGGTGTGACCTGGCTCTTTTCACCAGGTAGACTGTTATTCACTAGTGTAGCTAAGGGTCACATGACCACGGGTAGCCTTCTTTGGGGGGAGGGCCTGACTCCCCTCCTGCGGCCCTGCCCCCTTCGCTCACCCCCACCCCCTCTGAACATCCAGAGGATGTTCTGAGACCCAGGGAGGTCGACTTCAGGCTCCCTGGGCCTCAGAAGGCCTTCTAAGGCCTTCAGGATGCCTTAAAACAGTGGTTTTCAAATTGGGGCATCGCAACGCCCCAGCCTGAAAAGTGCTGCCTGTGTCTCCTTAAGGGGCGGGCGCTGGGTGATGATAATGATGCAATTGCTATAATCACATAACTTCTTGGCATAGATTGAGGCTGTGGCAACTTACCAGTACTTGCCCTAGTGTCCAATAGGGTTGGGGAGCCCTGCTGACCCCTCTATAGGGCTCTCTGTGGGTTAAAAAGTAAAAACCAAGAAGTGGGTCATGATCGTGGGTTTTTTTTTCCTGTTTTAAATGCACAGGGAGCCCTGCAGCGGGGTCCGGACCCTACTGTACGCTGGGAACTGGTAAGCCCCCCCCCACCCAATCTATGCCCAGAAGAGATGCATTCGTAGCAATTGTGTCACTGCCATTCCCCTGCCTCCACAGCCACAGCAGTTCTCCAACTCCCACTTTGAGAATCACTGCCTTAAAGGGTCACTTCCTGTTTTCAGAAGTGATGTTATTATGTCCTTTATAAGGGAGTTGTCCCCCAGGTCTCAGAAGGCCTTCTAAGGTCTTAAAACATCACTTCTAGTTTTTCCAAAAAGCAGTTGAGAGAAAAATTCAGAGCGCAATCCTAACCTGGAATTAGGCCAGCAAAGTTTGACCAGCACAAGGACACCGTAAAGCGTCTTTGGACAAGTCTCGGAGTCAGGGAGGATGGCGCAAGTCTGTGTGCTGGCCTCTCTGACACCAAGAGTGGTCCAAACATACTTTACAGTGTCCCTTTGCTGGCCTAACTGTGCCGGCCTAACTCCAGATTAGGATTGCGCCCTCAGTTAAAGCTGACAAGAATAATGACTAGTAGCATCCATATATTTTGAGTGAAAATTAATGCTTGGACCTTGGAAAATGCAAGGATTCCAGTCTACAAAAGAGTTCTGAATATACTTAGATCAAATTTATAAGAATTTTTACCTACCAGATACAAGAAAACTCAGCATGAAGACAATGAATCCTCCATAAATAAGATTTTGTGGCTTAGTGCAATTTCTTCTATAAGCTGATTTTTCCATCTATAAAATATATTCTCCAGTCTAATCCTCCTGCTGTTCTTACTCTATTGTTCGCCACCTCTGAATGTGTTAGTCAAACAATGAAAAGTTGAACATTTTAAAAATGCAGGATCAACAGGTCAGGGCAGAGGACAAAGACAAGAAGTATACAAACAGAAGCAGTCTGCCAGCTATACAAAGAAATGGGAAAAGAATCACTGAAGTACCACATGAAATAAAATTGGCAGGTGGTCCACTTTATTTCTTCTTGACTTCTTCCCGCTTGCTGTTTTCTGCCCAATTTTGTCAGGTTCATCTATTGAGTCTTGTTAGCAATTGCTGAAGACCTTTTAGCTGCAGGGTTTTGGTGGATTTTTTTAAACTAATGATACGCTTCTCCAGGAACACACACACACACACAGCACAAAAGGAAGATGTGAACTCAAAAAATGCAGAAGGTTCACCAAAAATCCATTGCATTCTTTCCTTAGCTGCCCTTTTCAGGTTGACAGAAATTCCTGACATGTTCATTTGAATTTTCTAGCTAATATTCAATTTCTCCTAAGAATCAGAAACAGTTTATTACTAGACAATGTATTTCAAAAGAGATATAGGGTTTGGTCACACTGTGCTTCATGCTATGAGATGTTACTAGTGTTACAACAATAAATATTCCCATTATTAATTCAGATGTCTACATCATGCACACAAAAAACGTTTCATTACAGAAATAGAGCAGGCTCAATCACCAAGCGGCTGCTTGCATCAGGAACGTTATCTTGTACTGAAACACCATTCCAAACCCCTCAAGCATTACAAGATTGGAAGGAGCACAGCACCACAAAGGCGTCAATATTGCCACTGTTAGAACCTTTGAAGTGACAAGAATCACTTCCAGCCAGACTGGTAACCCTAGTCTATGTCCCACTCATAGTACAACTGTGCTCCCTTCTTTTTACTTTTATTCTACTATTACTAGAGTGAGAGTAAATTAGTACTTACTCCTCCTACTCCCATTCTCCTTTCCATCATCTCTTCACTTACAGTTCTACTCTTTATGCTCTCTCTTTCAATTAATTATTCCAATCCATCTGTATCCCTTCACCCACTGTCAATGCACTCATTCATTTCACTCTCCCTCTCCTTTTCAGATGTCTACAGCACAAATGTGCATCTCCATGCATGGTATGACTCTGCCCCAAACCTACCTACAGCCATTGTACATTCTGAAAAAGCTCCAGACATGTTACCGGATAAAAGGAGGCTAAAGACTAGTGTAAACTCCAGGGCAAGATATTCTTTACACAAACGTTCCTTATGAGATTAAATTTTTATCACACAGATTACATTACAGGACTGGAATGCAAAAAGCATGAAGGACCAAGGAGTCCTATACTTTTGTGTTTTCAAGCACAACAACAATTATTTGATTAGGGGGAAAAACACAATTTCAAGGTTAATTGCCTTTCCTCCAATTTGACAACCACTCAGGGATTTTGTCTGGGAATCCTAATTAAGGAGACATATCATGATAAAAATAATGGTTATATTGTCATTTGATGTACTTGTCCACACCTGGTTTGAATTGGGGGGGGGGGGTTCTGCAAACTCTGAACCTTTTCATATGATCATTTATCTGCTAAAATTGACCTTAATTATATAAATAGTACCCAGTTTGGATTTAGAAGCAGTCTAGAATATTCAGCATAGCATTCAGCTTCAAAATACAAATACAGGGATTCCCCTGTATTCATGGATTCAATTATCCACTGATTCCTGGGCTCCCTGCCGCACCATGCCCATTAATGTTGTTTAGAGGCTTACTGTTGGAAAATGTTTCTTCCTATGGGACTATAAGCATGCAAAATTATGGCAGCATGCAGGCAGTTTGAAGAGAATGCTTTAAGAGACTAGTTCAAATGTTAATGGGAAGCAGGTATTCAAACTTTTTAGACTGGGACCCACTTTTTAGAATGGCACTCGTGTCAGGACCCACTGGAAATGATGTCATTAACCTGGAAGTGATGTTGTGGCAGGAAGTGACATCATCAAGCAGGAAGTGCTGTCATTGTAACATAATAAAATGACACTCCCGAAATGCAAATTGGCATTCTTGGACTGCAGCAATTGTACAACCATGAAATATCCCTGACAGAATACGAGATGAAGACAAACAATTATGTAAAAGCATTGAACTGAAAACATTTTTTTTAAAAAAAAAACCTCACTTGAAAATTCAAACTGTTAACACTTACAAAAGGAATATAACAAGAATATAAAAGGAATATAACAAGAGTAAGGTCTGCAAGTTTCAAAGATGGCTGCTCCCAGCTTTCCACAACCCACCTGAACATCAGGTCATGACCCACCAAGTGGGTCCCAACCCACAGTTTGAATAACACTGATCTAAAGTAATAATAATAATAATGCATTTATTTATATACCGCCTTTCTTAATATCACTAGATTTCTCCAATGATTGAACTCAAGGCGGTTTACATAGGCAGACTTTCTCACAAACCCGAAGGTTTTTACAATTTACAGAATGTTCTATCTTCCAAGAACAACACTCCTACAGATCTTTCTTTCTGGATTTAGCCTTCTTTCTTTAGCCGCCCGTCTGTCGGCTGATGAGGCTTCCCTGCTGCCACCAGAGATGCAGCTGATTTCAGCACACTCCTCCTCCCACGAGGCAGCTGAAACTCAGCTTCTAATCAGCCGCAGTTTCCAAGGTCTGCTGCTCGCAGAGACTTCCGGCAGTCCCGAGCTCACGACCTTGAGATCTTCAGGTGTTATCTTCGGGCAAACGGAGGCATTAACCCTCTCGGCTAAATCTTCTGCCCACATTAATCCCACATTATTCATAGGGGTTCCATTCCTGGAACTCCCATGGATATAGAAATCTGTGGACGCTGGAATCTACGGATTTCAGGGGCCCTTTAAACCTCTGAAGGTAACCGAAGTAGTACTCTGATCGGATCAGGAGTTTTTCAGAATGAAGCCCGGAGAGGCCGTGGATAGACCAGCACAGCCTCTTTGGGCTTCAGAAAGCCCCTGGACCTGACCAAAGCACTACCTTGGCTGGACTCAGAGAGCCTGGGGGTGGAGGTGGTCCGCGGATGTCTGATCCGCCAAAACATGGTTGTCTTTTCAAGCATAGGATCCGATCCTATGGCAGGTGGACTATTTCTCCCATAGCAAGCCTACTCCTCCTGATCCAGTGCAAACAAATGCCTTCACTTTGAAAGAAGGAAGAAGCTCCTCGGGCACCAAGGAGCCCTTTTGTGACAATTCGCTTTACAGAAATACCCATCTACATCATCACTGTGCAGCCAGCCCTTTGCTATACAAGGAGGAGGAGCATCTTGTTCCTGCCTCTCTTCACCTTTCCTACCAAGAGGACAGGACCACATTGCAGGCAGGCTGCATGAGGCCGTGTTAGTGCCTTTTCTATCCTGGTTGAACAGCACCGACCACCACTACCCCACACACACTTCCCCCACCCAGTAGGCAGAAATGGCACATAAAGATAGCTTCGAGTGTGTGCACGCAAGTGTCTGACACATAAACATTGTTCTCCCTCCCCTCTTTCTTCTGCGGAGGACCTTGCTTTTTCAAACTCTTTACCAGGGCAAGAGGAACTCATTTTTACTTACATACCATAAAGAGTAGGTGCTCACTAGCTAGCACACATGGAGACTCACTAAAAAAAACAAATGTAGACACCCATGAAAACAATGTGGAGAAGAATTGGAGAACAACATGGAAAACAATGGCCACAAAGAAACTGCAAATGACCGCAAAGAGCCTGTGAATGAGGCAATAGGACTTACACTATTGTTCCTAAGAACAGCAAATGTGCAGGAATGGAGTATGCATAAAATGAAAATTGACTGTACATCTAGTCAAGCTCTTTGTCACAAATATCTATATCTATACCTATACCTATATCTATATCTATATATAAAAGAATGTGTGTATTTATGTTCCGCATAGCCTCTGCAACGCCTGGAGCAATTGGCACCGAACTTGACACACACGTGCCTTGTGACCTGGTGACAAACACTGCGGGGGTCAGCCCCCCCCCCAGCACCCCCAGGGGTGGGGGTGCACAGGGGGCCCCACGTGAATACGGTGGAAAATGGCTGAAGTCAGTGTCGAATCCATAGTTTCCAGGGTCACCGAGACGAGCAGCGACGCTTGTAACGCCATTGGAGTCTGGGTTCGGGGGGCCCTCGGCGTGGGGGGAGAGAAGGTGTGCAAAACAAGACGTCCGCCATGCCCTGCTGGAATGCCTGGAGCAATTGGCAGCAGATTCAGCACACGTATGCCTTACGGTCTGGTGACAAATACTGCGGGGGTCAAGCCCCCCTAGCGCCCCCGGGGGTGGGGGTGCGAAGGGGGTGCCACATAAAAATGATCGGAAACAGACTATATCTGTGTCGAATCTGTAGTTTCCGGGGTCGCCAAGACGAGCGGCAATGCTCCCGACGCTGTTTGAGTCCAGCTTCGGCCCCCATCTGCGTGGGGGACAAAAAGGGGTGCAAAATAAAATGTCCACAATGACCAGCATTAGTGTCAAATCCACCGTTTTCGGGGTCGCTGAGCTGATTGGTGACAGTCCCGATGACATTTGTTAACCGGGCAACGCCGGGTAACAAAAAAGCTAGTGTCAACTATAAAAGACCCCTTCCTCTGCCTGTCCTAAGCACTTGGTAAACAGGCATATACCACCTATTTAATAAAGATGAGAACTGGTCAGAACTTTCCTCTATTAATTTGTAACATAAAATCTCGGTGTTCCCTTTTTCCAAATCCTTTCTTAAAGCCTACTTTTTCTGTGAAGTCTTTGGCATCAAGCATCAGTTTCCATTCCGTACTTTAACTAAACTTAAATAGGAATAACTGTAACAGTAGTACAGACTTTCCCAATTTAACTATGCCTTCTTTCTCTCTACTATTACCTCCCTTGTACTAATAACCCAAATTGTAATCACTTCAGAACAGGGATTATGTTATGTACATTGAGAATGCAATCATACAAAATCAGTTTAATTGGGTGACATTGAGAAATATCTGCATGAATTCAAATGATGAAATACTTACAAAATTTCACTCTCACACATGATTGATGTGTATATTAACTTACAAATGATTTTATCACAGTCAACATTTGAAATTGTTTTCAGCTTTTAACTTAAAAAAATGAGCAATCAATTATAAAGGGCAAACAGCCCAATCTTAGCCAACAGCACCAATGCAGCCTTGTGGTAAGGGAACAAACAAATGTTCCTTTACCTTGAGGAGGCCTCCATGACTGCCCCGTCCCCAGGCAGCAAGCAGTGTGCAACCCTTTGGCATGACTGAATCAGTGCTGGAAAGTTGGTTAGGAGTAGGCTGTGAAACGTATTTAGTGCCCTATATGGCAAAGCACTGGTGCCTGATCTCTAGAAAAGGGGCAACTCCTTTGCTGCTCCTATGACTGAGCATTCTGAAAACAATACTTTGCTGCTTTGTCCCTTCTTTCTTGCATTATGTGAATCTATTGGCCATGCACATAGACCAACATAGCCACTACTCCTCTGCCAATTGCTATCCTCAGAGGATACGCAGAGTAACTTAAAACCAGACAAAGAGGCCAATTCAGCATTATCATTATTGCAATTCCAAATAGAATTGTTATACTACTTGCAATTTACATGAAACTATTTTTCCCCACTTGGACCCAAATCAAAAAGCAGATATCAATTTGTATAGCTGAACACATGGTTAACAATAGAAAAATTCAGACTTCTGCATAAAATGCTATATTGGCCCATTGTACTTGCATTGTTCGGATGTAGCAGGATTGTGTTCTATTTCCTACCTTTATCTCTTCTTCCCTAAGGTAATCCAATAATCCACACTCAAAATCACAGATAAAGAGACCAATTACAAACCCTTATCAACTTCTGGAAAACCTGTCAGAATGAGCCTTAAGCAAAAAGAAGCTTAACAATTCCTATTAAGTTGTAGACGTTTGGAATTTTCTGTTCAGCACCTCATCTGATGGTATCAGCCACTTTTCTTCGAACACATAATGAGGTTTATGATCATTATGTGGCAAACCTGCAACAGCCTGATTTTCCCATGTGTGAAAGCTGATTAAGATAAATAGAACAAAATGGCCCCATGCAAAATTTTCCACAATTGACAGTTTGGCATATTTCATTAAAATGAGATTCAGCAAAGGATAAATAAGTTTGAAAATTTATTGAAACCAAAAATACCGGTAGAATCATGTTCCAAAACCTTCTACCGTATTTCTAAAAGAAGCCGCCTACCCATCATATTTTCACATGCTATACTTTACTTACAATGCACAGAAAAGCGTTCAAAGTGCCAAAGCTAACACAAAATAAGAACTGTATCAAGCTCAATTTTTAATATACGAACAGTGCAGTTTGCCAGAGACAGAATTGTAAACATTTTTATTTATTTGGTCACAGATTATTTATAACACCTCATTTCAAAGGATAAGAAGGGGGTGAATGACTGAGGCTAGCCGAAAGAAGGACAAGAAGGGGGTGAATGACTCTGAGGCTAGCCAATAGAAAGACAAGAAGGGATGAATGACTTTGAGGCTAGCCAATAGAAACATGGCTCTCATGTTTGGTATGCTGCTATTTATCATTTAAAAAATTCATTTAATTCTCAACATTTTTAGCTCACTCAACCCAATGTGCTCACTCAGTATCTGGAATACACACAAAAATAATAACACGTTTTCAATTTTTTTCTCTGATACAAGAAATATATTACTCCAAGAAGCGGTGGGTAATGGGACTAATAAGATTCACAGCACTATATGGGGAATCATAAGGGAAGAAGTTGTGAGCATACATCTACAATTACTTGAGGGATCTGTGAACACACAGAAATGCAATATGTATTAGCAGCCATCTTTGTTTTGCTTTCATATTCATTACTGACTCCCAAATGTTTTAGCACTGGGACCCACTTTTTAAAATGGAACTCTATCAGGACCCACCTAGGTGGGCCTTAAGCCAATGTGGCCTATGTCAGTGTTTTTCAACCTTGAAGAACATTGGGGTTGGGACCCCAATGGGGTTGGCAAAGCTTCAGTTGTGGGGTCACGGCAATTTATGGGTTGAAGACATAAATGGTTGAAGAATGAATGGTTGAAGACAACTGGACTAGAGCACCACCAGTTAAAGGAATCTGGTATATCCCTTCAGGTACCAGGAGATTGTGTCCTAGTCCTGCTCAGGTTCTTAGCAATGTGCTAAAGTAGTTTTCACTAGTCTTAGACTTCATGGTAATATTTTCTGTTCTTCTAAAAATAATATTTAATTACAGAATATTTATTCTCCAAAAAGAATATTTAGCTGGGAGTAGGCGGTGATGGGGTGGACAGACAGGGTCCTGGAAGGGGTCAACAGTAGACTTGCCAGGTTTTCAAAATGACAGTAAGGGACAGTATCAGGAAACCGCTGTACACAATGGTCACAGACAGTGGCATAGCCCAGTGCAGAGGGCTAAATGTTGCCCCAGAAGTGAAATTACAAGAGGAAGTGACATAACACCTGGGTTTTTTTAAAAAAAAATGAAAAATGGAGGAACACATCCTACCCCAGCAACCTGCCCCTTCCTGCTGCCCCCAAGCATACAGTTAGCTCATAGTAATACTCACTCATATTTTTATATTACCCTTTTTCCATATAGACATCACAGCAGCCAGTGCAAAAACACGTTTATACTTAGAACCAATGGAGGGAATCACTGTTAGAAAGGGGGAAGAAAACTTTTTTACCAATGGAGCTAAACTCACTCTTAGAAGCAAGTGGAGGAGGGAAGAAAGAACTTCCAGATGCCTTCTGTACTGGGGGGTGGCAGTACTTGCTTCCATGGCCACATCCTCTCCTATCTGCTGCTACTCTGCTCTGAGCCATGCTGCAAACTGAGCACAAAAGAGAGGCTGGGACGAGACCCTGCATTGCAAAAGCCAATGAAGGTAAGAAGGACAAGGGGGGGGTGAATGACGCTAGCCAATAGGAGGACAAGAAGGGGTGAATGACTTTGAGGCTAGCCAATAGAACATGGCTCTCAAGAAGAACAGCAGTGATCTTAATTTTAAAACGGGATTTGTAATGTCCTGTTTAACACTGATACAGGACACGATTTTAAAAGCTGAAATACGGGATGTACCTTAAAATAAGGGATACCTGGCAAGTCTAGTCAACAGGGGGGTCGCCAGTCTCATACTGGGTCATGGCACAAAAAAGATTGAAGGCCACTAGTGTATGTCATCTCATTGGGCCCCACACTTTGGGGGCCACACTGGCATGCAACTGGGTTGCTTGCTGCTGCAGTCAGGATCTCCATGGTTAGCCAGTGGGGCAAGTGGAATGGCTGCTCATTAGGCCATCCCACCTGGCCCGGCTTAAAAACAGGCCAAAATGGACCTCCCAGAAGCAGTTGGCAATGACACCATCATGGCATCGCCAACCATATCAAGGTGCAGCACTTCACAGGTAGTATCACAAGTGCTCTTCTTGCCATGGCTCTGTGCTGAGTGGGGAGCCCCTTGGGCAGGATGGTGACCCCACAGGAATGCACCACATTGGGCTCCAGTGTTCCTGGGGCCGGCCCTGAACCCCAAACCCAAACCTACATATAGGTTCTGAAGGAAACATAAATGACATCTACCTAAGTTTCAGTTGAATCAAGGGTTTTCCTCAAGCTTCCTGTAGTTAGACAAGCTGGGGAATTTAGCCATTCTCTATGAATGTGTCTTTAAAAGAAACTGAAAGCTTTTTGCACAGCTCTTTCTGAGGTTCAATTAAGATTTGGGCACTGGGCAAATAAAAAAAATCACCAATATTGTCAGATTTTGTACCATTTGTTTAGCTGGTCAATAAAAGCTTCTCAAGCATCTAACATAAAAAGTTGGATACAAAAACTAGCCCCATTAAAAATTCACCAGCAAGAATGTGCATTCACCAGGACCAAGTGCCAGGACTCTTCAAACTTCAGGATTCTCCAGCTTTGTAGGATTTCTATATCAAAGCAAAAAATATCAAAGCGTTGTAAGGAAACTATAAGGCAAGAGGCCTTAGCAATATTTAATTTTGGCTGTCACCAGGCAGGAACAGATCCTGCATGTCTACCACAAATGTCAGGACCACTGTGAGAAGATCCAAGGAAAACAAAGGAGGAATCAATCAATCAATCACTACTATTTATATACCGCTTTTCAACATAAAGTTCACAAAGCGGTTTACAGGCAAATAATAACATTAACGTTAAATGGCTCCCTGTCCCAAAAGGGCTCACAATCTAAAAGAATGGAGAACACCACCAGCAACAGCCACGAGAAAGACACTGTGCTGGGGTGAAAAGAATCGACACTAATGATAAATTTCCACAGCTGAAAATTCAGTACCAAGTCTCTTTTCTACACCAACTAGCAGAGATGTTTGTTTCTGGTAAGATAGGATTACAGACACAACGCAATTCGAAGGTGTGGGGCCCCAGTAGGAGCAGTGGTACCAAAACAGCTACCACAGCATCCTATGGGCATCGCGGCAACCGTAAGAGGCACCTCATCCCCTTTCCCCAAGTAAGGCCGCGCAGCCCAACAGGACAGTTGGATCAGGTGGTGACTGCCACCACTGGTCCCACTTCTCGCTCTGCCCCTCCCCTTGCCCCAAAAGAGCTCTGCAGCAGCAAGGCTTACCCCGCTGGCTGGCTCCAGGCTGCGTCTTCCTGGTTCTGGGACCTAGTGCTTTCGGTAAGCCCTTACTGCCAGCATCAGAAGTGCCTTATGGCACTTTTGCTACACTGACACCAGCAGTAAGGGCTTACCGCCAGCGCCCTCAGTCTTACTGAACACAATGGTCTTTCTTCTGAGTAAAAGAAATGATTTCAAACACCTCCACCCATTAGTTCACAGCGAATACCTCGAAAAGCAACTGCCAAAGTTATTATGAGAACATAATTTTGATAGCTCATGCCAGCACCTAAATTTGCCTGGCATAAGGGGGAAGAACAATGGTATTAAATTGGATTTCATACTGGTGTACAGGATTTCATTATTTCCAAATGTTTAGACAAATTGTCTGGTTTCCATTTCAGAAACTGCATTCATAAAACATATAATTATATAATTTTGGACAATTTAAGTTAGATATTGCAGAAATGGAGGGCAACTATAGCCAGAGTTTCCTTAAAAGAATCTATTTTGATGAGTTTCCTCCTCTATCTTGAGGAAGACGGAGTAAATCACTGTAAAGCCCATTCCAGGCAAAGTGTAACCATCATAGATCTTTTTATTATCCACATTGTAGAAGCAATTGCAGCTACAATCAATTTCATAAGCAATTTCAGATTTTCAAACAGAGGTATCCCTTTAGGTCCCACAAAGCAGCAAGGTTCTGAAATAACGGACACTTGTTTTCTTTAAGGGAAGCAAGCCCAAATGAGTTGCGCAAAAACAAAAAAAGTTTGTCAAGTACATTAGAGTCACTACATGGCAGTCTGGCACTTAAGGGCCACAATTTTGACATGCCTGGCTTAACACAGAGAACTTCTTGCAGCTATAATTACAGAAACAAACTACAAAAATATACTTCTGCTACCACAATTTTTTATTTTCTTTAAACACAGTTGCTGCATTGGTATAACTAGTAGATTATTTCACAGCTTCTACAAAAAGGGTGAGGAGCTATGTACGATTGCAGAAGAGCAGACTCACAAAGCAAAACACATTGTCTTGGCACCTCTTAGTTTAAAATAGTGGTATTCAAACTTTTTAGACCGGGACCCACTTTTTAGGATGGCACTCATGTCAGGACCTACTGGAAATGATGTCATTCAGTGGAAGTGAGGTTGTAGCGGGAAGTGACACCCATCAAGCAGGAAGTGCTGTCATTGTAACATAATAAAATGACACTCCTGAAATGCAAATTGGCATTCTTGGACTGCAGCAATTGTACAATCATGAAACATCCCTGACAGAAAGCAAGATCAGGACAAAATAGAGTGCAAAAGCGGTGAATTAAAAACAGAATTTTTTAAAAAACCTTCACTTGAAAATTCAAACTGTTAACACTCACAAAAGGAATATAGCAAGAGTCAGGTCTGCAGTTTCCAAGACGGCTACTCCCAGCATTCCGCGACCCATCTGACATCAGGTCACAACCCACCAACTGGGTCTTGACCCGCAGTTTGAATATCACTGGCTTAAAATATCTGCAGTTACTCAATGAAGATTCCAATATCAAGTCTTCCATCTGACAGACTAATATTTTTAAGTGTAATCAAGGTATGGGAGTGAGGAGAGGTAGTTAAAAGAAAATGCTTGCTTTGTATCTGAACTCCCCCATCCCAACAAATACAATAAATAAGCATACAGTATGTTGCAGCAGCTATACACTGGAAGTCAGGTGCAATGAGATTGGAAGAAATATGTGAGATATTGACATATTTTACTCAGGTACTTCTGTAAACTCAATCCTTGGACAAATTTTATTTAAGAGTCATGAAACTGTAAGATCTGTTTTATCAATTACAGTACTATTATAGAACAGCTTTGCATAGTAGATCAAAGTTCGCCTGAGGTTTCTTAGAAAAAGATAAAACTGACACAAACAAGATAAACAGGTCTGAAAATGTAACAGCTTAAACAAGTCAATTCACATAAAACCTACACAGTGCAATTAACCACAAGGCAGACACACATCTGAATATATCCATTAATTTCCTACACTCATAAAAAATGAATGCTTGCAAGGCTCTAAATATTACCACTGTTCAACTACTGAATTCTAACCTAGGTTATCAGATATATTTACCTTTTAAACTACACCTTTTGGCATTCAGATTAAAACCAAATGAGCTTCAGCACTGCAGAAAAAGTATCAAAAAATTTACAAAATTACTACATGTCATGACATTCGCACTGATCTTCAGGTCTACAAATCTGTAATCAATCCTTATTGGCTTCTGCTTGACACACTCGGTGCAAACCTGCGGTCCACTTGCCTTCTCCAACAAACACTTTACTTCCAATCTGAATCTTATGCCATTTTCATTGAAGCACCTTCCCACACATCCATACAATTCACCAATGCAGTCGCATTCATTTAAAGGAGTTGCTATTACAAATATAAAGAATTTGTTAAAAGGTCCCTCTACCTTCACATAAGGCCATCACATTGGCTTTCAACCAATAGAACATTAGTCAAGGCAGCACAGAAAATAACAGACAGCTAAATATCTAGAATTGTCTCCTTACTATACTCTTGATCTTCTCCTCCACAGTAGAACTCCTAGCTGGGAGGATGGCTGAAACACAAATGACTCTCTCCAACACTCTGCAACAGCTCCCTGACTTAAATACTCTTCTTCACTCCATCAGTTATCTATTCCACATTATAGTATGTTGCTTTACAACCTTCTTTACTCTACAGGCGTTCCCAATCTCTCCAATCGCTTACAGCTATTATAATAATCTAGATCAGTGGTTTCCAAACTGTGGGTTGGGACCCACCAGTGGGTAGTGAGCCAATTTCAGGCTGGTCACAAAGCACCAAGAGCAGCCATATTGAAAATATGGGATGCTAGAAAGAGAGTGGGCTGTGTGATGGTTTTGCTTGTGTCAGGGTTGTAAACAGGCTTTTTTCCTTTCCGATTCACTTTGCTGTTGGAAAATGGCTGAGAAATAACCCAATTTATTGCTGCATTCTCAGGAAAGCAGCAGGCTCTAGTATCACAATGACAGCACTTCCGGGCATGACATCACTTCTGGTGGGTCCTGGACAGACTGTCATTCTAAAAAAGTGGGTCCTGGTACTAAAAAGTTTGAGAACCACTGATCACTTTATAAAAGACTCTTCCATTTCCAGTTTTTATACACAAATAGGGCAACTAAATACACAACCTCCATGACACTACATAATAAAGTCACAAGAAATATTTTTTTAAAAAATATTAATATCCTTAATGCTAACCTGAAGGTCTTTCACAACACCTCTTTTACTAAAGATCATTACATTGTACTAGCAGAAACATTCAGCAGAGCACAAGGACTTAAGGGCATTGGTTTAAAATCTTTGTGAACAAGAACAAGCTAATCGACTGCCACATTTAACCTTCATTTCATCAGTCACTGAAAGAAAAGAAACATATTGAAGAACTGTCATGTACCACACAGTGCCATGAACACAAAAGAAAAGAAGAAACATTAGGGACTTACAAGCTTCCCCTTCTTGGAAGGCTCAGCTCCTTCTGCAAAAGAAAAAAAAGGCCATTATACAATGAATTCATAATATGCAACATAAATATTTTTCAGTTAGTTACTCAAGTAATGAATATACCGTGTAAACAGTATTATTTACTAACAATATTTAAATATTGCTTTTCTGTCTGGACATTTAGGAGATTTAGAATTTTAAAATACTAGATCAAAATTACAAAAGATACAACTTAGTTTATTTTTAGTTAATTAAAATAAGAAGTGTGAAAAAAGATACACATGGTTGGCCACAAGTGATTAACAATCCCTTCAGAAGTGGATGGTAAAAGCTACACTGACCTGGCCACCTCTTCTCCTACCTTCCACCCTCAGGACATACAAACATCATCCCTGGGAACATCAGGTACAGCATTCCATATAGCAATGGTTCTCAAACTTTTTAGTACCAGGATCCACTTTTCAGAATGACAATCTATCCGGGACCCACCAGAAGTGATGTCATGGCCAGTAGTGCCGCCGTTGTGATGCCAGAGACTGCTGCTTTCTTTAGAATGCAGCCATCAGTTGGGTTATTTCTCCAATAGCAAAGTGAATCACAAGCACAAGCAAAACAACCACACAGCCCTCCCCTTTTCCAGCATTACATCTTCCCATATTTTCAATATGGCTGCTCTAGTGCTTTGCAACCCACATGAAACTGGCTCAAAACCCACTGGTGGGTCCCAACCCACAGTTTAGGAACCACTGCCATAGAGGGTTTTAAGCTCCTTCATTTCCAGGTCAAGGCATAGGTGGCAACCTATGCAGATACAGATCTAGAGTGAATATACACTCTAGAACAGGTTTTCTCAAACTGTAGATTGTGACCCGATGTCTGCTGAGTCCTTAGGCTGAGCTCTCCAACCCATCCTTGTGTCTGGATGACTCCTAATTGGAGCCTTCTAATGCAATCAGGCCTCCACAGGCACCTGGAAAGTCACTTCTAGTTTACGTCCAGGTTTATGAACGCAACTTCTGGTTGTTTCCAGACACCAGAGGAGGCTTGGCGCTAGAGAAGGAGGTGGGTTGTGTACCTTTTGCTGCAGAGCAATGGATCACTTAAGGGGGGAAGTTTGAGAACCCTTGCTCTAGAAAATGTCCATGCAAACATGCTGTGGCCCACAGAACTGTCATGCTGGCATGTATCATAAAGTGGACCTCAGATAACTTTGTGCTGGGCTCATTTACATGGCATACAAAAGACTGTACTGAAATGTGTTTAATGAGTTGCTGTTTAAAAAAGATTTAATACAAGATTAAGCCCTCAAAGTACTCTTTCCGCAAAGCGGTATTTTATTTGGACAGCATAATACTTAATTTTTATTAAACAACATTTCTACACAATTGTATTGAACACTGAATACAGCTGCCACTGATGCCAGAGAAAGCTATTCTTGCTGATCTACCTTGAATTTAGAAATCTGAGTAGAAAATATGCTATTCTAAATAATGACAAAATAATAAAGATAAATTGAAAAGCTGTGGCAGTCCCTACAAAGTAAAATTTCACACCCAAAGTATTGCTACTCATAAAGATCTCATCTGGAGTCAGCCACAGCAAATACCCATTCTTAATTAAGTGGTCTTTAAAATAAACCATGCTATCTCAAAGACAACCAACAATACAAAAGTCAATAAACCACATTTTCTATTTAAGACAAATCCTCTCTTCACATTTTTCTTCTGTATATTACAGGATTTGAAATACAAGTGTTAATATTTATTTTTCTTCTCTTTAGTTACTTTGTCATTGTGGTATAAGAATATAATTTTGACATCCCACCATCACAGAATTCACATTCTATAAAACAGCAATTTTGTACATGCGTAGAGTGTTTCTTAATCACTTTATGAGCATAGTTTGTTCTCATACGGTTGAGAAGACCTCCCTTTCTGTTATCTACCCCATCTTAGTACAATTTAACCAAATTTGAGAAATTCACGGCTTAATCTTATGCTGTGGCTCCATTGGCACAGCTGCTGCTGCGCCGGCCTAGAGTTTTAGAAACATGCCATAAAACAGGATTGCAACTATTCAAGAACCAACAACTAACCCTAACCCCCCGTACCAGCAGAAGTGAGCGCTTCCCCAGCAACGTAGGGGAAGGGTGGTGGGAGGATGGAATGGAGGCAGGCAGGGCATTTTGGGGTGGGGGTCAGAGAAACAGGGTGGACCAGGCCTAGGATGGGGGTGGGATCTGGCAGCACGGTATCCTGCTGTATTGGAAAAGGCAGGAGATACCCCGAGGAGATAGGGAATGTTATCAGCTATGGCCCCTTGTCCCAGATTAGCCAGGGATTACAGGGTTAATCCAAAGTCTTTACTTGCAGCAGGAACACAGCTGCAAGATGATGAGGGCTCTGGCTATGAAGGGAGGTTAGCACAGGTGGAAAACGGTGTGGCTGATGAATTAAAGCCTGCCCAACAACAGACACTGATTGGCTGGCCTCAGTATAAAGTTGGAGGCAGGAGCTACAATAAGGCACCTGGGTAGTGCTGGAGGAGGGCACCAGGTAGGTGCTGGATTGCTAAAGGAAGGG
This sequence comes from Lerista edwardsae, assembly GCA_029204185.1. Lineage (NCBI taxonomy): Eukaryota > Metazoa > Chordata > Lepidosauria > Squamata > Scincidae > Lerista > Lerista edwardsae. Next base: position 55,341,821 of record JAJKFI010000001.1, read on the forward strand.
TGATTAGCACCAGGTAGGTGCTGGACAAGAGCATCTGGATAGGTGCTGGACAGAAGCACCAGGTAGGTGCTGGATGGGAGGACCTGGGTAAGTGCTGGATGGATGGATTGGGATTGACTGATGGAGTGCTGGCTGGACTGACTGCCTGAAGGACTGACTGATGGACGGATGGATTGCTGGACTGGATAAGGTAAGGTTATTGTGGGGAATAACCATTGGGAATTGTTGTATGGCTGCCACGCCCCTGGAGCCACCAAGTGGAGGAGGCAGTTGTGGCTTAGGCAAGCTGACTGCCTATTGTTTGGTGGTGGGGTTTATTGATACTAGACTTAGGGTAGTTTGGAGCTAAGCCAGTGATGAGGGCAGTCTGGAGGAGGCTGCCCACCGGTGATCCCAATCAGAGCTGCTGGAAGAGAGGAGGCCCAGTAGCTGAATGAACCCCCTCCCTCTTGCCTATCTCTGAGGCCGCTCTGGAGAGGAAACTAGTTAGCCTAGTGTGGGCATCAGGGCCCTTGGGGAGGCCCGGCAGGGAATTTGGCAGAACACCTGCTTGGACTTGCACCAGCAATTCTGCTAGCACAGATCCAATTAGAAAACATCCCCTTACCCTGAAGAAACCTCTAGCCAGCTCCTTACCTACGCTGCATACAGCATTGGTCAAATGGCCAGCTGTGACCATGCAGGTTAGGACTGGGCTGACACACATAAAACTATAGCAGAACCTACTATAAATGATGGGATATTCCATTTGTACCCAAAGAACCATCTACTCTTTATGATCAACATAAGAATTGCATTTCTGAAATATGTCACAGATCTATCCAAGTGAACATTTACAATAGTTATCCTGTTAATAAAAACGATTTAGAGCAGTGATTTTTAGACCGGGACCCACTTTTTAGAATGGCACTCGTATTGGGACCCATCAGAAGTGATGTTATTACCCTGGAAGTGATGTTGTGGCAGGAAGTGACATCATCAAGCAGGAAGTGCTATCATTGTGACATAATAAAATGACACTCTTGAAATGCAAATTGGCAGTCTTGGATTGCAGCAATTGTACAGCTATGAAACAACCCTGACAGAAAGCAAAATTAGGACAAAATATGATGTAAAAGCACTGAACTAAAAACAAAATTTAAAACATCCTCTGCAGTTTCCAAGATGGCTGCTCCCAGCTTTCCGCAACCCACCTGACATCAGGTCGCGACCCACCAAGTAGGTCCCAATCCACAGCTTGAATAACATTTATCTAGAGCAGCAATTTTCAACCTTTTTCATCTCATGGCACACTTGACAAGGCACTAAAATTGCCAGGGCACACCATCAGTTTTTGGACAATTAACCAGGCACACCGTGCTGGGGGGGGCACACATCCACCAACTGCCCTATTAATAAAATAACCCCCCCCCAAGGTGTCCTGCGGCACATCTGTGGACCACTTGCAGCATACTGGTTGAAAACTACTAATCTAGAGGCTCACTGATAAGTATATAATCATTCTTTGTACCCATCATCCATTAAGAAGATGAATTAGATAGTTTTCATTTTGCGCTTTCATAGCTAAGTAACATTAATATCAACCTCCACTCATTTTTCTAATCCTCTCTAATCCTCAAAATGGACACTGCCTCATTTTGTGACAACCAATGTGTTTTACAAAGATACCCTTTGTCCACAACTTACCACAAATAGGATTCTTTGAATGACCTCAAGTTCTAGTATTGTGAGAGTTCACCTTTTATTTACTCTCTCCACAGTTCATAGTTTTATGAATTTCTATCATGCTCTCTATCCAGCTAGCTTTTTTCCCTCTATCCTAAAAAGCCATATTTTCATAAGCCTTTTTGATAAAGAAGATTCTCCCTCATTGTTTCGATTACTCTTTTTTATACCTTATTCAGCTTTATACTGAGATGGAGCAGCAGACCTGCATACAGTATTCTAAGTTTGGCAGCAGCAATGATTAATACAATAGCATAATAATAATTTCTGATTCATTTTCAATTCTTCATAACTTGTACAAAGTTTATGCTCTCACGTATTTTTCCTTTGGTAACTTCTTTGACAACTGCAGCCATTTGTGTGTGAAGATAGGAATTTTTATCCCAATATACATCACTTTGTAATTTTTCAAATGGAACCCTATGTGCCATTCTGTTACCTGGTTTGCAGTTCTACACAACACAATACAGTTAGGATTTACCAATCTGAATAATTTGATCATCTTTAAACTTCCGTAAAATACTAAGATAATACTTCCTTGCAGCAGCTGTGCTGATTCTCTGTTGACTTGCTTAGCAATTGTAGCAAAACCAAACGTTTTCCACAGATTTCCTTTCCACTGCCATTGCTTTAATTTGCTTCCTTTTAGTCGTCTAGAAAGGAGACTGAACTTAATAATTTATATATTAAAGCAGCAATCATAAATTTAACATATGGTACAGACTTTGGGGAGAAAGGTATTCCACTTACTATGTTACCGTTTAATTTTTTTTCACATTGTTCTAAAACTTCAACATTAACATTTTGACATAGGTCTTCAGCTGCATCACACAAAACAATTTAGTTGTGGGTCACCCTCCAACATCTTCTGCCATGAAAATAGGTGCATAAAGAATTAATTGCATTTTACCACCATCTCCCTGTTATTCTGTTCTCCTTCCACACCTTTATAGCCTAATAAAGGCTTACACTCTTATTTGACAGGATAGGGACAGGAACAATCAAAAACCAAAAATCACTGAAAAGCAGAAGCCAGTTTTTTTTAGCTTGCAAATGCATTTTGGTCACAGAAAAAATATAAATAATGCACTATACAGCATATCACTTGCAAACGTGCGTGAAAGTTAAACACCCCACTACAACGCATACAAGCCAAAAGAGCAGCAGGAAAGCACCATGCAGCAACTAGGAGACTCAATTCAAGCCTAGAAATAGTACCTATGCAAGATGCATGTGTCTAGCTTGCCATGCCTGTGCAGACTGCTTTTTATAACTATGCAGCACCTGCTCCTATTCCTTTCCAAAAACTATACGAATCCCACTCAAGCTGCCCCCCAACGTTTATTACACTCTTTTCTCGCCAAATCATTCCACTGTCCAGGCACTCAATTCATCTCCATCACCACCAAGCTCACGCACACACACCAGAGATAGCTACTCCCAGTTCACTTCCAGCCTACTTTATCTCCAGCCCAGTGAACCAACATGGAGATGACTGCCCCTCCCCCAATACTTCGGAGCAAACCTTTCCCTCCTCCATAGCTATATAGCCCCTCTTCAGTCCCACTCTTCAGCAGGATATTGATGCAAATCCCTACATTCAGCACATGGTGACCCAACCAAGGGCTATGTCAAGTCTTTCTTGGCCAATGGAAGCCCTGAAACAGCCCCCAACAATGGCAAAAATGGTCAAAACAGTGGAGCAGGCATCAAATATATCACTTCCAGTTTCAATTGAAAAGCATCGAAAGATCAGACTGTGAAAAAATGGTCTGTAGAAAAGCAGGGGATACAACCATCCTCCTGATTCTCCCTGGCTCTGTCCTGGCTGTCTACTTCCTCCAGCCTCAGATCACAGCCTCTTTTAACTCTCCTTGATGGGGAATCACCTCCAGCTGTGCCTAGTGTCTACCCATACTTCCCTACCCATACTTCCTTAGTGCCCAGACGAGTGTGACAATAGCAGACAAAGCAGTGCCAGACAAAGCAGTGGGCCCCCCCAAAAAAAATGTGGCAGAGGGGACCACATTTCTTACCTCCCTGAGAAAATTGCTCATTTAGTCATATTCTGTGTTTCCAGTCCTTAAACTAATTACCTCTCTAGCCAGTTTCAATAGTAACTTTTCTAGAGCACAGTAATGTACTGCATCTAGAAATGTTCTGTCTTTGTCATAGCCTAAACATCGTTACCTAGTTTATGCAAGGGTAACTGAGAGGGACGTGGTGGCGCTGTGGGTTAAACCGCTGTTGCTGAGCTTGCTGACTGAAAAGTTGGCAGTTCAAGATCATGCGATGGAGTGAGCTCCCATCAGTTGTCCCAGTTCCTTCCAACCTAGCAGTTCGAAAGCATGTAAAAATGCAAGCAGATAAATAGGTACCACTCCAGGGGGAAGGTAACGGCATTCTGTGCACCTTGGCATATAGGCCACATGACCACGGAAACTTGTCCTCCTTGGACAAATGCCGGCTCTTTGGCTTAGAAACGGAGATGAGAACCGCTCCCTACAGTTGGTCACGCTAGACCATTCGGTCGTGGGGAAACCTTTACCTTTACACCTAACTGTACTCACCAACCGTGTCACTTAAGGACAGGGTTATATTCAAGTATTATATTGTTAAGCAATGTCGTAATTAAATGAAAAATGTATAAATGAAAAACTTACCTTAGTGGTGTCTTTAGGAGGTCACACCAAGCCTCCATGGTCCTCAGAATGGCCCAGAGAAGGCTCTGGAAGCTACTTATAGCTTGCTCCTGAAGCCCATTAAGCTACTTCAATTTGCTTTTCACAACCCAACAGAAATATATTTTGCATGTATTGATTTAATATGTAACTTGAGAACCAACTTGTATTAGCTGATGATTAAGAACTTTCAGAACAAACCAGTTTGCCAATGAATAGCACAGTAATCACTGTGCAATTTATGAGGGCTGGGTGTGGGTATTTTATTTTTTTTGAAACTTTTGAAAAGTTTCCCTGCCTGCATAATTTATTTGAATTGATTTGGACAGCATACTTTTAGAATATTACATATGTGCCTATTTGACAGTTACCCCCTCCCACGTTTTTCCAGCGTAAGGGCCCAATCCTATCCAATTTTCCAGCACCAGTGCTGCCGGAGTGCAGCCCTGAGGTCAGGAAACGAATGTTCCCATACCTTGAGAAGACCTTGGTGACTGCAGCACACATCCCTGGCATAGCTGCACCAGCCCTGGAAAATTGGAAAGGGCTGCTGAGCCCTAAGTTGTTTCATAAGAGTGCAAGTCACGCAACTGAAAACCAACAAAATCTGAATAGTGGAAAAAGGCACCAAATGATGTTTAAAAGTATTTTTATTTCTTTGTTTTTTAGAGTCTCGAACACTCAAAACTATTTACAGTATGTGAAATCTATGCCATGCTTACCAACCCTTGCTACATTTTGAAAACTATACAGTCTTCCTGAGCACATCTACTTATATAATATATGTCACACACACACACACACACACACACTTATACTGTACATCTACTTAATTATTTAAGCTGTAATCCTGTTGTTAGAACAAAGATGTTTAGCTACAGATGAAAAGTCTGTATGCCCAGCTTTAATGTAAAGGACTTTGCCATTCTTTCCATTACAGGTAAATTACTGTGAATTCAAAACATTGATCTGGTCACCCTGTATGAAGGGAAAGAGGTGGTATCGACTGACTGTTACTGGACCCTATTCCCAGGAATCAATAAAAGCTACCATGTTCATGAACTGCTAAAGAGATGGCCAATATTGTGGATATGAGGAAATTTTTGGAACCACTGTATATCTGCTTCCTTTCAGCTTTAGTGGCAATGTTCTCAATATTCAGTGACCTAATCCTAAAGCCTTCACAATTATATAAACATATTTGAGAAAATAAAATTCCCCACATGAAAGTCACAGTCATAAAATAATTCAGTCATGAAACATACAGACACACAAATATGCACAGAGACACAGACACACAACTATGACTGGTCTCAGACACTCTGTTGGATCATTCTGCGTCCAATCATCACACAGTTTCCTTAGATTTTTATAAGATTTGGGGTGCTTATTTGTCTTATGATGTAATGCAAAAATACCAATTTTTAGCAGCCTATCTTAACTAGGTGAAATTTTATGGCTATGTAAATTTTCAGAATTGTATCAAAAAATGGCATGCTAGTGATATTGAACTAGCTGTATCTCAGGCACAAGTAGGGATATAGAGCCGAGGGCAGTCTCATTTTGAAGCTCTTTTAATGAACATTTAAATGATATGCAACTCAATGGATTTAATGTTTTTTAGTTTAAAAAAATTCAATTTAAAAGTTTAAAATCAAGTTTCTCAAAAACTGACATTAAAATTTTGAAAAAACCTCAAAATTAGTTCATACTTGTGTATAACTATTCCTAAAATTATTTTTTGGGATGATGACGGGATCATAAGATATGAGGGTTAACACATACGTTGAACACATTGACCTTTAGAGGACTACTTTGAAGTATTATATCTAATAAATGTGGCCTATACAGCATATAGAAAGAGTTCGGTGTTTGGATACATTTTATTTATTCTTCCCTCCCCAAAGCAACACTCACAAAAGGAATATCACAAGAGTAAGGTCTGCAGTTTCCAAGATGGCTGCTCCCAGCTTTCCATGACCCACCTGCGACCAACAGTTTGAGTAACACTGGCTTAAGAAATGCTGCTTGACCTTTATGATTGAAATATTAAGTGTCTTTAAAATGTTCTGCAAGCAGTAATTCTTGACAATGTTCTTCAAGGGGACCAGCAAATATAAATTTGTCACTGGTTTTATTTCCTCTACCTTAGTGGTTTTCAACCTTTTTTATCTCACAGCATACTGACAAGGCGCTAAAATTATCAAGGCACACCATCAGTTTTTTGACACCTGACAAGACACAGGTAGGGAGCTCATATTGCTCCCCCATGGCCTTAGTAATAACCCTCCCCCACATTCCCACAGCACACCTGCAGACCATTCACGGCACACTGGTTGAAAATTGCTACTCTACCTGTTCAGCATCTCCCACCAAAAAAATTCCCAATTATTGTCCCTCACACAGTGCTATAGTTATCCCTCAGGTCTTTCAAATCATCATTTAAATTACACAGAACATTTTTATCCCATTTTTCTCAGAAAAACTCAATGGAATTCACAATACTGTATCAAATAAAGCATTCCTCCATTAAGTGAATAGGAAAACTATTCACTGTTTTTTTCCTTACTTTCAATGCATCTTTACATGTTTCTTTTTCAGCAATTTTGCTGCCAGATTCATTTGCATTGCCATAGTCAAGCTACCCACAGACTCTGTCATGTGCTGTGTAAGTTGGAAAGGGATGGGTACAGATGAGCTACTCAACATGCAAGTCAACAATTGTGAGTCAGGGAAGATACTGAACTGGAGCAGATGGGCAGAATAGGCTGATTTTCCAGGCATCCATTCCTAGCTATCTAGATGTAAATTATTTTATGAAACAAGTGCTACCATCAAAAACATAAAAACCCTCAAACTAAGTTGAAGTTTCTCAAAAAAGAGTTATGTTTATAAAGTATAAATTCACTCATGAATCAAGAAGCATGGAAATTTTAAGTGAAAAGTTTCTACTTGAAACTTTTGCAGTATACAAATTTTAGAGTATCACATACTGTACTCAAAACTTCCAACACGCAAACATACACTTATTTTCTCTGCTTTTTCAACCCCAATCCTCACCTTCTGCAATTGGGGACATCACAGAAACACTTAAGTCAATTCAATATAAATGTTTACACTTAGAAGTGTGGACTCTCAGATCTGATAACCAACCTCCTCAAGCAAACACAAAATACACAACTGTAAATATGCTTCCTATTTGCAGATTGTGGTATGGAAGTTAATGTGGTTGTTTTAATTTAAAAATTTCCAGAGTTTCTGGTACATGAATGAATTTGTAAGCACCTTAACTATTATCTTAAACCAAAGCTTTATTGATTCTAGACTGTCCTTGTTGCTTGAAAAGGTCACTAATTAAATACTACACGATAACAGGGCAGCAACTCACAAATGTGCTGCAAAATGTCAGACATATGTCACACAAATTCATGTACCACTTGCAAATGCACACCATATCATGTGTTGTGGGAAAACACAGAGTATCACAGTGTTTCTTAAACTAAGGGTCAGGACCCACTAGATGGGTCACAAAGCGGGACCCACTCATTTCAATGAGTATTTTTAATATTTATATTTCAGACTTGATGCTACCAGGGTATGCAAACGCATTTTGGGAAATGTTAGCAAATCTGTACTTTTAACAAGCTACAATGTATACGCTTTTAACAATGATAATCAATAGGGCTTATTCCCAGGTAACTGGACATAGGACTGTAGCCTTTGGAATGTTTGGGGAATTGTTTTTAAACAGATCAGTAACTGCTTGTTAATATTGAAAAGTGATTATTTTAAATGCATTTTTAAACTTATCGTAAACTTCTAACTTAATTAGATCTGATTAACTTTATTTTTTTGTCTGTAAACTGCCTTGTGAACTTTGTGCTGAAAAGTAGAATATGAATACTGCTGGTTGATTGATTTAGTCGTATGGGAGGGTTGTTAAAAAATTTTCCTGCTTGATGATGTCACTTCTGGCCATGATATAACTTTGGGTGGGTCCTGTCATTCTAAAAACTGAAGGTGCTAAAAGGTTTGTGAACCATCTCAGATGCACACATACCAATAAGAAAAAGCCTTTCTGGATCAGGCCAAAGGCCCATCTAGTCCAGCTTCCTGTATCTCACAGTGGCCCACCAGATGCCTCAGGGAGCACACAAGACAACCAAATACTTGTATCCTGCTGCCACTCCCCTGCATCTGGCATTTTAAAGTAGACTATTACCTTTGCACCACCCCCAAGGAAGACACCAGACTGAGGTTGGGGTTCAACTTCATTAAGCACAAATGTAAATCATGTAACCTACTGAACACCCATCCCTCCCTCGTCAGTCTGGGGTAGGCAAAAAAACTGCCATCCATGGCCAATTTGGATGACAGAAAAAAATTCCTACCCGGCCCTCATGATGAGCGACCAGCTAATCTCAGACTGGACATACCCATCATAGCTTGTAACCTGTGATTGAGTTTTCCTCCATAAATCTATCCAATCCACTTTTAAAGGCATCCAGGCCCAATGCCATCACCACATCTCGTGGCAAGGAGTTCCACATTCTAATTACACGCTGGGTAAAGAAATATTTTCTTTTGTTTGTTCCAACTCTCCTAACACTCGGCTTTAGAGGATGTCCCCTGGTTCTGGTATTGTGTGAGAGGAAAAAGAGATTCCCTCCATCTACTTTATCCACTCCATGCATAATTTTGTATGTCTCAGTCATGTCCCCCCTCAGGCGCCTTCTTTCTAGACTGAAGAGCCCCAAACACTGTAACCTTTCCTGTAATCCTTTAAGACAAAGGATTTTGTCTTAAAACAGAAATGTGCCCGCCCCCGCACCTGCCAGTAATCAGTTTGGTTGCTCTCTTCTGAACTTTTTCTAATTCCACGATGTCCTTTTTGAGATGTGGAGACCAAAACTGTATGCAAAACTCTAGGTGTGGCCTTACCATTGCCTTGTACAATGGAAATACAATATTGGCTGTTTTATTCTCAATCCCTTTTCTAATTATCCCTAGCATGGAATTCGCCTTCTTCACTGCTGCTGCACACTGGGTCGACATTTTCATCAAGCTGTCCACCAGCACCCCAAGATCTCTCTCCCGGTCTGTCACTGACAGTTCAGAAACCATTAATCTATATGTGAATTTTTGATTTTATTTTTTTTTGCCCCAATATGCATTACTTTGCACTTATTTAAATTGAAACACATTTGCCATTTTACTGCCCATTCTCCCGGTTGTGAGAGATCCTTCTGGAGCTCTTCACAATCCTTTCTAGTTTTCACCACCCGGAAAAGTTTAGTGTCATCTGCAAATTTGGCCAGCTCATTGCTTATGCCTGTCTCCAGGTCATTTATGAATAAATTAAAAAGCACTGGTCCCAGGACAGATCCCTGAGGCACACCGCTCTTCACCTCTTTCCACTGTGAAAATTGCCCATTAATCCCCACTCTTTGTTTCCTGGTCCTCAACCAATTCTCAATCCATAGGAGGACCTGACCTCTTATTCCCTGGCTGTGAAGTTTTTTCAGGGACTGTGAGGTGAGGGACTGTGTCAAATGCTTTCTGAAAATCCAGATATATAATATCTACTGGTTCACCTACATCCACATGCCTGTTAACCTTTTCAAAGAATTCCAAAAAGTTTGTGGGGCAAGACTTACCCTTACAGAAGCCATGCTGATTCTCCCCCAGCAAGGTTTGTTCTTCTATATGTTTTAGGATTTTGTCTTAAAATAGAAATGTGCCCTTCCCCCCGCCCCCCCCCCCCCACGACATAAGCTTGTGCAAAGGCACATCACACCGCTGTAAGTCATTGCAGGGCAGGGGTGAAGGTAGCAACACTATCACCATGATAGCGCTGCTGATAACAGACTAAAGGCTGATAACAGCCTTTGCTTTTTCCCCACTTACCTCTGGCAGTGCTGGCCTTCTGGAGGGTGCAGGGAGCCCGTGGACTCCTCTCTGCAGGGCTCCCCAAGCCTCAGAAAAACTAAAAATAGTGATCACAACCCACCTACATTGAGATCACAAAACCAGAAGTGGGTTGCGGTCACTGTTTTCCCCTATGTGTAACTGTTAACACAAAAATACTTCACAACAAAGGAGCTCAACTGGCATTTTCTCATCCTTCAAGGATCTTTCCAAAACTAGGGTGTGAAGAGGAGCAGCTGTTACCATGAGAAAGCAGAACACCTAGCAGCAAACATGCAGGGAGGTAACGATCTACAACAGTTACAGCTTGTAAGTATTGGAGCAGTAGCTATAGGATGAAGCCAAATGTTCTTTGTCAAACCTTTTTGGCTCAAAATAGGAAGCTTGGCTTTGCGCAGCTAACTATGAACTCATAATATTGCTTTCTTCTTGTGACCAAATCATATACCATTCCACCACTTTCATTCCATTTCCTCCCATTTCCTTCCTAGTTTTTGTTTTGCTGCACCCCTTTCCTCATTTTTTCCTGTCTCTTTGACCACAATGTGGATGCCTTTTCTGGATCATCTGCTTGTCCCCAAACTGCAGCTCCAGAAAAAGGCAAAGCCTTGCCAGCACTGCAGAAGCCTAAGAACAGAATCCCGAAAGAAAAAGAAAAGGGCAGGGAGAAGGACAGAAATGCTGGCAGCACTCAACAAGATGAGACACAAACTTGCTACTCTGGAGCTGCAATTTGGGGACAAGCAGATGATCCAGAAAAGGCATCCACGTTGTGGCCAAAGAAACTTAGTCCTGACTTAGGAAAAAAATGAGGAAAGGGGGGGCACAGCTGCAAGGATCAATGGAGAAAGGGCCACACTAAGTGCAAAGAAGTCAGCCAGCACTATATAATTGGCCAACAACTCTTCTGAGGAAGGAGCAGGATTACTGGGAGATTGCAGTCCTTGGCCTCCTCAGGTGGGCCCAAGAAGTGATGGAAACAGGGCTTACTACATTGAACTCAGGAGAGCATTCCTCTTTTGAATCTCTGGAAAGGGGACAGCAGACCAGGTAACCCCTTCTTAGACACCAATACTAATGGTCCTTCACCAGTCTGTGAAAGTGCAAAAGAAGGCCGATTATGAAGCTCAATTACCTATCATGGACAAGTGAGTGACAGACCTAACTTCCATGAATTTGTTGAAAATACTGGCCATTATCTCAACTTGTGGTAGATAATTCTGTATGTAAATTATTCATTGTGTGGGGAATAAAACAGTATTTTTATCTGTTCTGAAGCTGTTACTAAATCAATTCTAGAGGTCCTGCTTCAATTTGTCTCTTTTCTAAACTACAAAGCCTCAAGTGCTTTAGCCTCTCCTCATAGGAAAGGTGTTTCAATACCTGAAATGTTTTAGTTCCCTCAACAGTGTGTAACCCTTTATCAGAGGAGGACCAGAAAAATATACAATGTTTCCAATGTGATTTGAAAGTAGTAGTAGGATGGTGCCCATCTAGAGAAAATGATGCAATTTCAATGCTTGCTATGGGCAATTTCAGTGCGTGCTGCATTCTCAGGAAAGCACTTCCTGCTTGATGATGCAACTTCCAGCCATGACATCACTTACAAATTAATGACATCAATTCTGGCATGTCCCAGACATATTGTCATTCTAAAATGAGGGTCACTGTGCAAAAATGTGTGAGAACCCTTGCTGTAGAGATAGAAACCTTTCAAATTTTTTCCCATTAAAATCATTTTTCCCAAAAACTGCCTTTTGAAACGTCCTTCTTTTGAAGAACATACATTATCCATACTTTATATTAGATTTGTGAACAAATTATAATAGAGTACCTTGCAAATTTAAGATGCTATACATTGAAATACATCAACAAATTGTTTCAACTCAGGTAAAAAAATCTTAGGCTAAATAAGCAGCTTAGCAAATCACTAACACATACACAAAAATAAAATGTCACAGAGACAACTTTAAACTTAAAAAAAACTTTGATTCCTCCATTTGTGTCTTTCTAGATTTAGCAGCTAAGTAAGCTTAATTTGCTGCTGCTGCCAAGAAACATTCAGGTTTGTACTATTCAGAAATTCCTGCAACTTCTAAGCAGCTGTAGAGAAGGATTTCTGAACTAATAGTAGGACGATCTTTTTATTCTTTACGGTCAAATAGACACTGCCATCGAGAAGATAGTGTGTTCCATTCCTTGTGCCTCCAGTGCAATTGAAGCATACATGAGGATGGTTCTCCATATCCTTATAATGCCCTTCCATGACAGCAGACAAAAAGGACTGGAAAATATAGCACAGTGAAGATTTTTCTTTAAACTAATCCCATTTATCCATTCAAGGTGTTCTTCAAATGTATGCTCTGCCTTCGAGAAAGGATATCAAGGTAACATCTTGCAGTCATAAATTGCTGCTAGGTCAAATTCCCTAGCAATAACTTCTATTTGAAACGTGACATGGAACATAATCTAGATAAAATAGCCTCCCACAGAGTTTTGAGATAGTAGAAACCAAACAGAACCAAGAAAAGGATAAGTAGGTTTGTTTGTTTTTTATGAAGCAACACCACAATTACGAAACAAAAGTAAAAAAATTTATGACAGGTTTTTCCCTAATTAACACTTTAGTATCTAAAACTAGCTGAGTTAATAATCCTGGGACTTCTTCCCATATAATATTTACCTTGACATAGTTCTCTCAATCAAGACACACACACACTGAAAATCTTACTGCCGATTTTTCAAGAAAGATCAATGAAAAAATATGTTGGGATTACGTAGACTCCTGGTTATAGATCTTACTGAAAATTTGCATGGATGACTACACCAAAACAGCATTCCACATATGTATACTTCCTCACCAGTATCATTTTAAAAGCACTTCCCAAACATTTCATCAGAAGGTGAGATTACAGTTCATCATATATATTTATCATTATTATTACACACACACACACACACACACACACACACACACTATATGTATCTGTATATGTATATTGTATACATATATTGTATACTGTATATCATATATTGTATATGTATACATATACAATATATGTATATGTATCTCACAGCGGCCTGGTGGGGCCACTGTGAGATACAGAAAGCTGGACTAGATGGGCCTTTGGCCTGATCCAGCAGGGCTCTTCTTATGTTCTTATCATTAAATATGCATCAAGAATAGCAGTTCAATTTAAGTCCCTGCAAAACAGGCAGTGGTCCCATATCCCTTGCTCAGTATCACCACAGCTAAAGACAAGAAGGTTTCAGTCTTACCGAATGAATAGGAAAGTAATAAAGAACTGGGCCTCTACAAAAGAAAGTCAAGAGGAGTTCAGGAGAAGGCCACCACTGCCTCCCTCACTTTTAAGCACCTGGGTGCCACTCATGGGCAGTAAGCTTTGTGGGCGTTGATGAGGCGTCCATCCGAGGGAGGCACACACTGTAAAACATCAACCTGAACATAAGCTTCCACAATCTGAGCTTCACACAAGCTTCTGGTCCCAAGCATTTCGGATAAGGGATACTTAACCTGCATGTATTTTCTGTGTAATGTACACAACTATCCAACATAAAAACTTCATTAAAAATACTTCTACTAAAGATTAAAACAGAAAATTCTATACAATCTAAACATTTTCACACCATTCCACACTACTCAGTCCCTCTGTATACACACATATTCCATCCCTGTCTGTTTTCACAGACCCTTCCAAAATCTGATAATTTACAGCCCAACCCTAAACTGCCTGTCCACCCATGAGAGCAGCGGTAGCCAGGTGGCTTCTGCTGCATCCTGCAGCAGCCAGGCAGCTGTGGGGGGCTCCATGGGGGAAGGGGACACTCGTCCCCTTTCCCCATGGTAAGGGCGCAGGGAAGGCAAGCTGTTTACTCGACTTTGCGCCGGCTATTTAACTGGCCCAGAGGTGAGGCCCTCTGTGAAAGGAAGTGCAGCCCTACATGGAGGTGGGGATCCGGCAGCAAGAGTAGCTACCAGTCTCAACCCGCTCCTCCTCTCCCCAAGCCCCAGAGTGCCCTCCCATCCTGCACTGAAAGGCTGCAATGCTGGCAACCAGCGGACTCACCGCTTGCCAGCTTGCGGAGCTCCCTCCAAGACGCGCAGGGACGGCATTGCCATTGCATCCGTTCAGCACTGGCAGTAATGGTTTGCCACCAGCACTGGAGGCAGGTGGTATGCTTGTGCTGCCCATGCTATGCCAAATACAATCGGACCCTGAGCCATTAAAACAAGAGCTGACATTTTTGTCACCTCTATGTTTTCAATTGTAGACTTGGCAGTTGTAGTGTTTGGCATATAGCATCCTTGCAGTAGTGACTCTATATTCTATCACCGCCTTGTGTCTAAGATTGTTCCATTTATATATAGACTGCAATATTCCTTACCTTCCTTCCAAACATTTAAATATTTGTACTACCTCACTGATAACTACAAAGAGAAAAATGTGTTTACGCGCTATGGACTGACTACCCATGACAACTCAGAAATCAAAATAAAGTTGTCTCAAGTTTGCTAATGTGTGTTTATCTTCTACCAGGCCACTACAATTTTCTGCATTGAGTTAAGATTATACTGTAATTTTCTCCCCAAATCTCAACAAAATGTGCACAAAATCTACAAAAATGGAAATACACATTTAATGTGCTTCCAGCGTTTGTGAAAAAGTAGAAAGGACAAAACATAACAAGAAGAAAAGACATTAGAGCACCTAAACCTGATCTCATGGGTTCCCAGACATTTCCCCCTATCGGGGGGGGGGGGAAGAGAGGAAGCAGCTGGAGAAGCTCAAGTCTAAATTAGTTTCACTCACTCACTCACCCACCCACCCATCCACCCACCCCTCTGATGCAACTCAAGTCACCTTGTGGCTTCTTTAAAAGAAAGGTAATGGATTCAATTACCAATCTTCCATGACTCATCTAATCTAATAAAATAAAATTTTGGAACTCCTGACCTGCCTTTTCTGAAAATTCCCAAGACCTTTGCTGAACAAATGAGATATTCCACAGCCTTCATGATTTGCTATGTATTTTACATCATGCTAGGATGCTTTTCCATGTTGGTATCCCATAGAGATGGATAATATCTTTAATATTTTATATGAGGAATATAAGGTATATATCAGGAGCTTATTTCATTTTTTGTGGAAAATTCTAGAACTCCAATATTTTTGTCTGAAATGAGAAGCAAGATCGAGTTACTATGACATCTTGTTCAGGATATTTAAATTGTCCTTAAATTCACTCACTTTTGTAGCTGACGTTTCCACTAGTCTCTGGTGATGCCGAGTTGAGCTGAAAAGGCTCTTCTGAGGTGTCCCTTCCTGACAGTGAATACAAGAAGGCAAAGGGGAAGAAAATACAAAGGAAGAAGATGGAACATGGTAAGGGGAATGGAATGGGAAATGATTAGAGAAGGGAGAGGGAGAGTATTTAACAGAAGTGTACTTTACTATACTTCTAAGAATTTAATGAAAAAAGCCTACAACAAAAATACTAAAGATATGGAATTAGTAATTTTATTCCAATACTATTATGCGTATAATCCAACCAAAGTAAGTACTTTTTTTGTGGGTTCCAATGGGAGAGATTTAAGCCATGCTTAACTCTGTTAAAACCAACAGGTCTTGACCATGGTCAATTCTGAATAGATTGCACCCTATGTCTAGTGAATTCGCTCTCTCTCATATTTATTTATTTATTTATTTATTTATTTATTTTACTTACACACACACACACACACACACACACACACACACACACACACACAGAGTATATGTCTGGAGAATTTTAATCATTTTAATGTGCCTGCTGTCCATATTAATTTAACATATAGACAAGAGCAAATCTTTACTGCATTCCTGGCATTAGCAACTATTGTTAAAAGGTATACAGAAAAAATAGATTTACTAGATCTCATCTAACAAAATTTTTATATTGGAAAATAACTGCTTTAGAATTCACCATCATCCACACAATTCAGAACTCTTCCATTAATTTATCAGAATTGTAATATTGCAAGACAGCGGAAATCTTATAAACTATACTTCCTTAACCAAGACCTGCTCAGCTACTTAAGCGGTATCCTTCCACATAATTAATGCATTACAGCCTTCTACTGTTTGTAGTGGAGGACGACTTGAGTTATCACTGCCACTTCAAACTGCTGCAAAGCTTTTGTTATTCCTAGCAAAGAAGAATATCAAACAAATATTCTTCATGTACAGCCATGCCCCAGTATTTGCTTAGATTCCATTCCAGTCCTTCCCGTGGATACCTGAAACCATGGATACTGGGGACACCTTTTTAAAGATAGGGGAACATCTGTGGTTTTGCTGCAACAAGGTAAAAAAAGATATTCATTTAATGTTCCCCTAGCATGCGGTGCAACTAACTGGTGCAACTTCAAAGGAATCTAGAAACTCTCCTCGACTCTCTGCCTCCCACACCTAATGGAAACTAGTGAGATAAGAATTAGAGCACAATCCTATACTTGCCTAGAATAAATCTTTTTCAATGAGTCTTACTCTCAGGATTGAATAGGATTGCAGCCTTAAGAGAATTAGGTTATTAGTCTATTACAGTGTTATTCAAACTGTGGGTCGCAACCCACTTGGAGGGGCCCGCGACCTGATGTCAGGTGGGTCGTGGAAAGCTGGGAGCAGCCATCTTGGAAACTGCAGCCCTTACTCTTGCTATATTCCATTTGTGAGTGTTAACAGTTTAAATTTTCAAGTGAGTGGTTTTTTTAAAAAAAATTTAGTTCAGTGCTTTTACATACTATTTTGTCCTCATCTTGCTTTCTGTCAGGAATGTTTCATGGTTGTTCAATTGCTGTAGTCCAAGAATGCCAATTTACATTTCAGGAGTGTCATTTTATTATGTCACAATAACAGCACTTCTTGCTTCCTGCTTCACTTCCTGCCACAGCATCACTTCCAGGTTAATGACATCACTTCTGGTGGGTCCCGACACGAGTGCCATTCTAAAAAGTGGGTCCCAGTCTAAAAAGTTTGAATACCACTGGTCTATTACATGAAAAAGGAAGGTAATGAATATTTGCAATATATAGGCAGGCCCTTGTTATCCATGAGGGTTCTGTTACAGGAACGCCCCATGGATAATGAAAACCACAGATGTCGAATCTGTTTTCGGGCTGCCCCCACCCTCTGAACCTGACTGGAGCTGGACTCTGGTTGGGTCCATAGGATGTTCTAAGCCCCAGAGGCGGAGTGCGCACTTGCCCTTAGCCTCTGCAGGGCTCAGAATGACATTTAGAAGTCCAAAAAGTCACTTCCAGTTTTTGGCAAGCTAGGATCTACAGTGCTTTTCAGCAAAGCCAGAAGTGGTGTTTATATGACATTCTGAGGCCTGGCATTCCGGGCCTCTCTAGGCCTCAAAATGCCTTTTAAGGCATATAAACGCCATTTCTGGGCCTCAGAATGCCAAGCATCCCTGCAAGCGCCCTCATAAAACTGAGAGTTGGTGTCATGGATTTAAATCCATGGGTTCAAATTTGGGGATCAAATTCCTGCTTCCAGGGTGACCTTCGGTCAGACACGATCTGTCAACACCACCCCCCAGCTCACAGGGATGTTGTGAGGACAAAAGGAGGGGGGAACTATGTACACCACTCTGAACTCCAAGGAGGAAATGTAAAATGTACAAAAATGTGAAAAATAATTACATACATTTGATCAGAAGTCTTACAAACACTGGCACATCTCTACTGCCCACTGTCTAACTGGTCAGGTGAACTGGGGGTGAGCAACTACCAGGCACTGCCAATATCAACAGGGACGCAGATTAGGAATTATTGTGCTTGGAGAAGCCAGACAGTGAATCCACACACTACCTTGGATCTTCTGTAATGGCAATGAATTCAAAAAACTACTGAAGGAGATTTCACACCACCTTTTAGGGTGATGAGGCCTTACAGAAGCTTCTTGGGTGTTAAAAGAGGGAAAACAGCAGACAAGGAATTTTTTTACCACAAGTGTGAACAAACTGATGAGAGAGAGAATAGTTCAGTGATGGATACAATCTTGAAAAAAGGGAACCCTGTGTGATGAACTGGTCTTAAACTGCTCATATGGATTAGATTATCCCTTATCCAGACATCCAAAATCCAGATTATTCAAAAATCCAGACACTTGTTTCCAAGAATTTTTTAAAAAAACTTCCTCATAATGTGTACAACTAGAAGGTCTTGTGCTTATTCCCACATACAGGCTTAAGTACTATTCTCTGCTCTGTGGTGTGTGCAGCAGACACCCAAATGGGTCACAGTGGAAAGAGCAAGAGGAAGCATTTCTTATTATATGTTTGCAATTATTCCAAAATCCAGACACTTCCCATGCCAAGCAGTCTGTATAAGGGATACTCAACCTGTACTTCTAAGCTGTTTTCTGGACCTTGTTCAAAAAAAATTGAGCTTACACTACAATAAAAAATGTTTTGGTACCAATTCATAAAATACAGTATAAATTTAAAAAAAAATACCATACCACCACCCTTGGGAAACCTTTATCTAAATTTAAAAGCACTGAAACCATCTGAATTTGACACAATGTCTCAAACTAGTATAGATCACCATATGGCCCAACACACAGCAATCACAACATATTAAATGTTTTAGGTAATATACTAATATAGGTAATATACTAATATAACTATAATATATTAGTACTAGATTTTATGTACCCGGCTTCGCCTGGGTGTTTATATCTGCCCTCCCTGACCCATCTCCCAATTTCGGGCGTTTTCGACCATTTTCACCTGGGGCGCCCTGCGCACCCCCACCCCCGGGGGCACGGGGGGCCTGACCCCCACAGTGTTTGTCACCAGGCCGCAAGGCATACGCATGCCGAGTCTGGCAGCAATTGCTCCAGGCGTCACAGTGGGGCATGGTGGACATCTCGTATCGCACCCCTTCCCATCCCCCACATTGCGGAGTGAGGACCCGAACTCCCACAGCGTCGCTGTTGGCCTTGGTGAGCCCAGAAACTACAGAACCGAGGACGATCTCGTCCATTTTTGACCATTTTCACGCGGGGGCCCTGGGGCCCCCTCGGGGCGGTAGGGGGACCAGACCCCCAGAGTGTCTGTTGCCAGGCTGGAAGGCACGCACATGCCGAGTTTGGTGCACATCGCTCCAGGCGTTGCAGCAGGGCAAGGCAGATATTGTGTCTTGCACCCCGTCTCGCACCCCACGCCAAGGAGGGGCGAACCTGGACTTCGACGGTGTCAGGAGCATTGCTGTTCACTCCGGCAACCCCGGAAACTATGGATTCGATGCCGAGTTTGGCCGTTTTCGACCATTTTCACTTGGGGCCCCCCACGCCCCCCCCGGGGGCGCTAGGGGGGTCTGACCCCAGCAGTGTTTGTCGTCAGGCCACAAGGTGTATGCGTGCCAGGTTTCGTGTCGCTCGGTCCAGGCGTTCCAGCAGGGCACGGCGGATGTTGTGTCTCGCACCCCTTCCCGCCCCCCACGCCGAGGGGGGGTGAACCTGAACTCGCACAGCATGGGGAGCATCGTCACTAGCCCCAGCGACCCCAGAAACTATGGATCTGACGCCGATTTTGGCCATTTTCGACCATCTTCATGCGGGGACCCCCATGTACCCCCACCCCCGGGGGCGCTAGGGGGGTCTGACCGCCGCAGTGCTTGTTGTCAGGCCACAAGGTGTACGCGTGCCAAGTTTCGTGTTGATCAGTCCAGGCGTTCCAGCAGGGCATGGTGGACATTTTGTCTCGCCCCCCTTCTCACACCCCACGCCAAGGGGGGGCTGAACCCAGACTCCAACGGCATCGGGAGCGTCGCCACTTGTCCCGGCGACCCCAGAAACTATGGATTTGACACCGATTTTGGCCATTTTCGACCATTTTCACGCTGGGACCCCCACGTACCCCCACCCCTGGGGGCGCTAGGGGGGCCCGACCCGCGCAGTATTTTTGGCCACGCTGCTAGGCTTCCGCATGCCGCGTTTGGTGCCAATCGGTCCAGGCGTTCCAGCAGGGCATGGCGGACATTGTGTTTCGCACCCCTTCTTGCCCCCCACGTGGGGGGGGGGGCTAAACCCAGACCCGAACTGCATCGGGAGCGTCGCAGCTCATCTCGGTGACCCCGGAAACTGTGGATTTGACTCCCGTTTTGGCCGTTTCTGACCGTTTGGATGTGGGGACCCCCCCATACCCCCACCCCTGGGGGCTCTAGGGGGGTCTGACCCCCGCAGTGTTTGTTGCCAGGCCGCAAGGTGTATGCGTGCCAAGTTTCGTGCCGATCGGTCGAGGCGTTGAGGAGCCTATTCAGAACATACGGACACACGCACATACACACATACCCACGTCCGTTTTTATATATTTTTATTTTATTTATTTATTAAATTTTTACCCCGCCTTTCTGCCTAAAAAGGCATTCAAGGCGGCATTACAAAACAGATTAAAAACAGAAATAAAAACATCCAATTAAAAACAGTAAATTAAAACAATATAAAAGTACAATATAAAAATACAACGGTCATCCCATGGATTATAAAAGGAGTACAAATACAAAGACCAGCCAACCTGTCAGCAACTAAACGCCTGCTTAAACAAAAAGGTCTTCAGTCCCCGCCGAAATACCGCCAACGAGGGAGCAGTTCTTAACTCTAAGGGGAGGGTATTCCAAAGTTGGGGTGCCACCGCCGAGAAGGCTCTCCTGCTGGCCGCCACCCCTCTCACCTCTCCTGGTGGCGGCACAGTCAAAAGGGCCCCCCCAGAGGACCTCAGAGCACGGGTAGGGTTATATGGGAGGAGGCGGTCCCTCAAATACCCTGGGCCCGAGCCGTAAAGGGCTTTAAAGGTCAAAACCAGCACTTTGAATTTGGCCCGGAACAGAACCGGCAGCCAGTGTAGTCGCCGAAGCAACGGCTCGACAGAGTCAAACCGATGTGCCCCGGCAACCACCCGAGCCGCCGCGTTCTGTACTAGTTGTAATTTCCGGACCGTCTTCAAAGGCAGCCCCACGTAGAGCGCATTGCAATAGTCTAATCTAGATGTCACTAGGGCGTGGGTCACTGTGGCCAGGTCCGCACCACTCAGGTACGGTCGCAGCTGGCGGATCAGCCGAAGCTGAACAAAGGCTCCCCTGGCCACCGCCGACACCTGAGATATTTTGGGAATATACTAATATAACACTATGGCAACGAAGGAAGCATTACAGGAGAGCGATCGCTATGTAGTTTCTTGCTACCAGGAACACACACCTGGCACCCTAACTCTTTTCTCTTGGCCAGCCTCCTCTTCTGATATTTATTTATTTATTTATTATTTATTTAAAAAAATTATGCCCTGCCTTTCCCATGCCGAAGCAAATGCCCAAGGTGGCTTACAAACAAAATACAATGTAACCACAGTAAGTAAAAACACATTAACATAACAACATTGAATATTAGAGTGTACAAGAATCAAAACTAGACCCAATTCTCCATAACAGGTCAATTTGGAGGGTGAAGAAAAAAAATTGCAGGGGAAATGTCAATTGGCCAGGGGAGTGAACAACTAAGACAATATACCAGAAGGACAGAGGGTAAACAGCCAACAAAAATCCAAAACCCAGACAAAATAGGTATGATTTGAGAATGCATTTCCCTTATCTAGTCCACAGTGAAGGTCATCCATTAGGGCAACCAAAGCTGTCTCTGTCCCAAAACCAGGTCTGAAGCCAGATTGAAAGGGTTCAAGATAATCTGTCTCCTCTAGGAACCCTTGGAGCTGGGATGCTACTACCAGCTCAATCACCTTCCCTAAGAAGGGCAGGTTGGAAACTGGTCGATAATTGTTCAAGTTAGTGGGATCCAGAGAGGGCGCACAATTGCAGTCTTCAGGATGTTTGGCATCACTCCCTTCCGCAAGGATATATTAACAATGGGTTCCATCCTGTCAGCTAGCCCAGCCCGTGCAATTCATACCAGCCAAGTTGGGCAGGGGTCAAGCGGGCAAGAGGATGGTCTCAAGCTTCTGAGGATCCTTACCTTATCAGGCTTTATGAGCTGAAAGGAATCCATGTTAACAGTTTGAGGTGGTCTGAGGTCTGATATGTGTTTTTCACCATACAGTATTTTGCTACCAAGCTTCCAATGAAACACTTGTGGACTACTGCCCCAACACGTGATCTCCACTCTAACTTTTACTATTGGTCTTCAAATCTAATCACACAAAACAACTCCAATGCCTGGTCCAAAAGCATTTTTTCTTCTACCCATGACAGTGAATTCCATCCTGGGTCTTCCCAAGCAAACATTTTTTATATTGTACTGTAAATGAGACCCCAAATTCAGCTGTTCCTCTGTTAGGCTCCAAATAGACGTTTGTTGCTTTCTAGGATTCAGTCTCCCTTCAAAAATTATTTTATATACAATTATTTGTTATGACATACATTTTAAGTTTTCGAAAGGACTATCTGTACTGCAATGGTAATCAAACAAGCGACCAAAATGACTCTTACTTCCTCCCAGCACAAACTTGTTCAATTACACTTCAAAATGTGTAAGTGCTGATACGATACAACATTAAAATGTACAGTATTGCCACTACTTTTAACGAGTTTATGGAATGTTCCAGTATGTTTTATTTTTCCATGCAATAACTCATTTATGCTTTAACAAAGTTGTTTGGATAGGTAATAGCTCAAAAGAAATTATCTCTCAATAAAGTGCGTTTCCCAAAGGTCATTTTATTACTGAGACAGATAATTGGCATTGCTGCAATCTAACAACTGATGGTTTTGTGTAATGAGATGTGGCATAAACATGACATATCTTTGGAGTATGAATATCCCTTAATTCACAGACAAGGTAATGTATTTGTACCAATAAGAAAAAATAAATTTTGGCAATTCCGTGGTCAAACGTTGCAGGTTAAGTCAGTTTCTCTCAGTGGGTCCCAAACCTTTTCTATTGGCACCTCCCTTGACTTACTGGGCCACTGGTTGCAGTTTTCCATTAGGGCTACAATCCTTTACATCAGTGGTTCTTAAACCTTTTAGACCGGGACCTACTTTTTAGAATGGAACTCATATCGGGACCCACCAGAAATGATGTCATTAACCTAGAAGTGACGTTGTGGCAGAAGTGACATCATCAAGCAGGAAGTGCTGTCATTGTGACATAATAAAATGACACTCTTGAAATGCAAATTGGCATTATTGGACTGCAGCAATTGTACAACCATGAAACATCCCTGACAGAAAGCAAGATTAGGACAAAATATGATGTAAAAGCACTGAACTAAAAACAAAATTAAAGGAAAAAATCCTCACTTGAAAATTCACTCACAAAAGTTAACACTCACAAAAGGAATACAGCAAGAGTAAGGTTTCCAAAATGGCTGCTCCCAGCTCTCTGAGACCCATCTGACATCATGCCACAACCCACCAAGTAGGTCCCTACCCACAGTGAATAACACTGCTTTACATTGTATCGGGTAGTTGATATTTCACGAGGATTCAATCACTTGCTGGTTTCCATATCTCCCCAGGAAGCCACAGCTCACAGTTTGGAAACCACATCTGAATGGAAGTAGATAGCTTCTCAAGGAAAGCTTTTCCAAGTAGACAGAAACAGCCTTAAAACACTACTGTTTTCATAAGGTTCATAAGAGCTATTCTTCCACTAACTTGTCATATAGTTTGTAAATCGTGATAAAAAGCTAGGAACTGGTTACTTTTAGTACCACTTTTTAGAACCACTACTTTTAGAAATTTGTGCTAATTTCTCTGAGAACTTGCAACACCAATCAATCTAGGTAACTGCCATTAAACAAAGATGCTGTCTCAGAAATGACAGTTCCTTGTGCTATTTAGCAACAGCAATACAAAATCATCATAAATACGCTTTAGATTAAACTATCACGTCTAAGTAACACTAACTAGCATGCAAAGGATCAGAAAAATTGCGTTTCATACAGCTTAAAAAATCCAATGGAATCAGATTTCTCTATAGAGACATATTGCTTGCTAAAAGACTTGACATAAAGGAACATTAAGTTTACGCTTCTCTTTCCAAACATAACACCGTCAGTTTTGTAACATATTGTAGACATTATCAAGAATTGTTGGTGCAATTATCAAAAGACATTAATGAGAAGTACGATACAGGCTGCAGACATTTAGTTTGGCCAAAAGCCAAATACTGGAGCTAATAATGTAGCACTTCTTTTTTTCTGTTCCATGAGGCCACTAGACTACAGAAGGAAGTGAACCCATAGGGAACATGTTAACCCTTTCACAAAGCTTAATAGCTTTAATAACAACAGAATAGACTGTCACAGAATAAAGAGCCTTTCAGATAGTTTGGCAAACACATAATGATGTATAAATGCCTTGAAAAGAGGCAAATTAAGCAAGCACACAGCACTCTCTCTCGCACTCTCTCTCATATGCCAACAGAAGTCTCATATGCCAACTCTCACATACTAATCAGAAAATAAGGGTGCATCCAGATGTACTTAATTTGAGCACTGAGCCCACTGTGTTTAGATATACAATCTTCTGAGATCTGACAAAACTCCATCTTCCCATTTGCAGTGTTTGTTGACTAGTTCCCTTTGACATCACAAGACACGTTTCCCTTCTTGTCTGCTCAAACATTTCAACTTTTAAAAAACAGAAATTGTTTTGTTTTTTAATGCAAGTACCAACAATGACTATATGTGCTGCAATTTATTATTACTTTTAAAGCCAACGGTCCACATTATTTTAAAATACCCACATTTCTCCTTCCCTATAGGAGATGCCCAGAGCATCTTCAAACTTGAAAAACTACTTGAAAAGCAAACAAACATCAAACTATTGAAACAATCAAAGCATAACATCAATAATAAAATCACCAATGTGCAAGAAGCAAATAGTAAAACCAAACAAAAACTACGACCCTATCCCCAGGCTAAAGAAAATAACTGAGTTTTCAAGAGACATCAAAACAATAGGCAGAGAGGGAGTCAACTGGCCTCTAAGGGGAAGACATTCCCCTGTAAGGTACCACCATGTGGAAAACCCTCTGCTGGCTCACCAGCAACCAAGCTTTCACAGACAGCAAACCTGCAAAAGGGCCCTTCAAGCTGATTTCAGAGAACAGGCTATTTCATGCAGAAGGAGCTGGTCCTTCAGGTAACTTGGCCCTAAAGCAGTGATTCTCAACCCTTTTAGCACCAGGACCCACTTAGACCCACTTGTTTAGAATGACAATCTGTCCAGGACCCACCAGAAGCAATATCATGGCTGGAAGTGCCATCATCGTGATGCCAGAGCCTGCTGCTTTCTTGAAAATGCAGCAATAAGTTTGGATATTTATAATAATACTAATAATATTATATTTATAATATTTATCAGCCATTTTCCAATAGCAAAGTGAATTGGAGACATCAAAACAATGAATTGGAAAGTGAATTGGAAAGAAAAGGCCTACTTACCACCTTGACACAAGCAAAACAACCACACCACCCACCCCTTTCCAGCATTCCATCTTCCCATATTTTCAATATAGCTGCTCTAGGTGCTTTGTGACCCACCTGCAATTGGCTCACAACCCACTGGTGGGTCCTGACCCACAGTTTGGAAACCACAGTCCTAAAGCATTTAGAACTTAAAATTTTAATGATACATGGTCCATTACAAAAAAAGCCAGGTGGAACATACAGTTATGAAAAAAGCCTTTCAACCCCCCCCCCCATGGCTCTATTCCATTACAAACTTCAGTAATTTTCTTATGCATAAAATGCTTTTTACCCTTTAAAAAAGTTCAATGAGCACTTCTTTCCCTGTACCATCATTTTTGTTCACCGCACTATTACCATAGTAAACACTGATTAAGTCAACAAAATTTCAATACCAAATTAAATCAACAAAGGGAACAATTACATATATAGTCACTGACATTTTCTCTTATCTTACTTCCTCAGATATAAAGCATGTTTTTCACTGATGCGTATAGTAACGGACCAATTTGTGTGTATATTTCCAGTGCCTTTCAAAAAAATCATTTTGCTATAAGCAACAGGATGCAGAGTTTCCTTTCCCACCAAGGCCTGTGATTATCCTAGATTCCAAGAGCAGGTATGCCATTTAGAAAAACCCTATTCTGGAACATTGCCATTTTTAACAGTATTTTTTGTATCTTTCTATATGATAATGTTGCTTTGGATAAGCAATTTTTATTTGATGCATCTGCTGCTTTGAATCAAAACTTATTAGCACAACGTTTGTTGGTGTTTAACCAAGGCTACAATCCAAAAGGATATTTTTGTGCACACATAAGGGACCTGCATATATAGCCAAAATGTCCTTTGTCATTTACACTGCTGCACACAGCTACATCACACACATAGGTAGTAAAGCAAGCTACTCTTAAATCTGAATGGCAAGTAGCTTGTCTAAGTAGTAGTTAGAGTTCCAACAGAATTCCATGGTTCCCTTGTTCACTGAAACAATTGCATTTGATTACAGCCTTAATCTGCAATTTGAGAATTCTTTCTATATGAGCAGAAACACACCACAGTGTACCATAAACGATTCATCTACTGATGTTCATTCCTTTGGAACGGTTCCTCAGTACAACACTGAAGGGAATAGACCAGTGTTTCTCAACATTTGTTCCCCATTGTACCACTTCGCATGGTCCACCTATTGGAAGTACCACTGGAAACGACTGGTGATTATGTCATCAAACAACACTGGTAAGAGGCTCAAACTTGTGTAAAGCACATGCTGGAGCTCTGCCTGCTGAGCAGAGTCTCCTACTGCTGCTTGTCAAATTGCATTGTTGATCTTGCTGCCAGATGGTGGGAGTCTGGGGGTCCTGCATGTACCACCAGATGCTACCTCAAGTGCCACTAGTGATAGAGGTATATAGACTGATCTGCTGGCATAAACTGATCTGCTTTGAAAATTGCTCCTCATATACTATGGATTTGTTCCATCATGCTTAGAAATGTTTCCACATGAACAGGTACGGAGGTGACAGAAATCAAGCATTGGCAACCAGAAGCACAGACTGGAGGTGCAAGTTCCCATGGAACAAGACCCAACCCCAAAGAAAATGCTATGACTGATCTTCCAAGAACAAAAGGCAGAATTGGGAGACAAACAACTTACAGTCCAATCATACTGAAAGATTACACCAGTGGAATGTACATTCCCCTGGCACAACCCCCTTTACAGTGATTGCAAATGCAACTAGGGCAGTGTGCACAGGCTGGCCGCCAATGCTGCAAGCGGCCAGCTCTGCAGGCCAACGGACACCACATGCCCGTTGGAGGAGGTAAGCTGGCACAGGGGGCTGGCAGGAGGGTGGGTGTGGGGTTGATGGGATGAAAGGTGGGTGGGACAAGGAAGGGGGTGAGCAGAATATCTGCCATTGCTCCACACCTGACAAGAGAGGGCACATGGGAATTTTCACTGGACAATTGTGGGGAAACAGTGGCGCAGCAGACTATACTTTTCTTCTGCTAGAGCCTGTACTGTGGGCAACCAGCTGGCCAGCCATCTTCTGTATATCTCCCGATCTTTAGGGAACTGTCAGCTTTCTTGCAGGTTGCTTTCCTAAGTAGCTGAGCTAAAAACAAATGACTTCAACCACAGTTGGTTATTCTGAAAACTCAATTACACAGTGCCTTCTCCAGAAACTCACAGTTCGTAGTTATATCTTGCTTACAATATAACCTGGGCAATAACCATGCATAGTTTATGTTTACAGTAACGTATCACTCTGCTGTCAATTAGTTTAGTTCTTGCTAATTAGCACTGATTTCCTGAGAAATCTGTCAAATACTTAGCCGAGGGGTTCTCAAACGTCGCCCACCACGCCCCACTTGTTCTGTGGAAGAAGGAGCCACAACACATCTTCTCCAGCGCCAGGCCTTCATAGGCCTAAGGATATAACCAGAAGTCATATTCACAAACCCAGCATTAAACCGGAAGTGATACTCTGGCTGCTTCTGGAAGCCTGCAGAGGCATGGTGTGGCCACAACTGCATCCAGAAGGATGCATGCACAGATGGGAGGACGCATCCCAAGACCCGACGGATGTCAGGGCACAACCGACCAAGTGAGTCACAACTCACAGTTTTAGAAACCCTGTTCTGGGTTACTTGGAGGGATTAGGATTGGGGCACCATTTTATTGTTCCAGTCCCTCATGACAGACAGATCCCAGAAGATAAGACTAGTCCTTTGGGCCAGTGACCTATTGGGCCATTGACGTATGACCTATCACAGGGCTTAAATTTGTCTCCTACGTTATTAAATATTTGCATGAAACTGCTGGGAAACATCATCAGGGGATTTGGAACTGGGTGTCATCAGTATGGTGATGATACTCAGCTTTACATTTTAATCATATCCAACACCAGGGACAACTTTCACCATTATGAATCACTGCCCAGAGTTGGTAAGGGATTAGAACAGTGTTTCTCAAACTGTGGGTTTGGACCCACCTTGCCCGATTTATGGTAGGTCCTGCAGAGCTTCTAATGAAAACATGGGTGATGGAAAGATCAGATAACCAGTGACGTCGCTAGCGGGGTGCAGGCCACACTGGGTGACGCACTTGGGGGGCACCACTACTTGCCTAAAATTGTAAAAAAAATTATTGTAAAATTGTAAAAATGTTGGTATTTTCAAATAATATATTGTTATATATAGTTTGATGTGGAATTTATAACAGAATGCAATGAAACAAACCACCTTGAAATATCAAACATAGCCAAAAACCCAGAAAAAGAACACACACAAGTGCCTTCTATAACAAAAAGTGAATTTCCTTAACTCAAACTGACCAATTAAACCAGATTGTACTGAGAGCCAATGAGGTGTTATGACATAGCAGGGAACCAATAAGGTGTTAGTATGCATCAACTCTCATTTCCATGTATCAGAGCTAACACGAGAACTCTTATTTAGTTGTGTGAGTGTCATCAAGTTGGCTATGGTTTTTTATTGGTTACTGATTTGTTGGGTGACCTTCACTGTTGTATATTAATATAAATATATAAATAAACTCTAGTGATGCTACTGCATTTAGGTTGTACAATGTATTCTGTATGGTCTGGTACTGAAGGAGGTCCATAATGGGGGCAACATGCTGAACTCCCATACCAGGTGACACAAACCATAGTGACACAGCTGCAAGAGTCAAAGCAAGCAAGCAGCTTCACACATCAGAAGTACTGTCCACATCTTCAGGCTGTACAAGGTAAAAAAAATCTATAAGAACAGGACAGACAGATACAGCAGAACATCAACCAACTCTGTCAATGCAGGCATCAAGTTGTAGCAGAGGCAAGCAATTTTATCCACAAAGTGTCTTGCAAACTGGTCGCAGCGGGCTACTAAGTTGGCGGGCCAAAGGCAGCAAGCCCCAGGCAACTCATAATAACTCCACTGGATTTCGCTCTGCACATATGATGGAGAAATTCACTTTCTTCACTGCCATCACCGCCACAGAGTAGGCCCAACAGTGGGCTCCAACCCATGCTCAATCATTCATGATTTGTTTTCCTATCACTCAAGATGTCCACTAAGAAATTTCATGGAATTCCAAGCAACTCCTTGGTAAACCAACAAGTCATTTTTGCTCTACAACAAGTCAGAAGTCACTCAGGGTGGTCATATCTACAGGCTTCATCATCTCATTACAGAAGTTGGACCAAGCCTCAGACTCTGACCGTAGCAGCAGAAAAAAATTCTCACAGTCCTCAGGAACCATTTGAATTAGCCCTCTCTGCAGAACCTATGGGGCTGTGGACAGCCTAAACCACACCAGACAGTCACCTGTCCATGACAAAAAATGATCTTAATCTCTTCCACACCCAGATTGCCTTTCAAAGTACATTTTGCTGCCAAGCAATAAAAGTCCAAGGAGCATTCCACCACATATAATTACTTAAATTCCTGAGGTGCTCCCTTGGCATAGTCATGAAAGTTCCCCAACACGATTAACCAGAGGGATTCTAGCATCACACCCTAGATCACCCTCAGCCAGCTTAGGCAGCCAGACTCCTGGGCAACAGATGAAGACATCCAAACCCAGAGAACCATTGGCAGGGCACCTAGACAGGGAGACAAAGTCATATAGGTAGATTACCTATATCTCTGCTATAACCCCTGCTAACTGGGCAAGAGGCACTTTTCCAAGTGGTATTCCTCTTAGGTTTAGCAGGGGGAGAGTAATTGCCCCTCTTCACCTCAGCTCAGTGTCTTTTCTAGTGGCTGTTGCTGGTGGTGTTCTGCATTTTTTAGATTGTGAGCCCTTTTGGGACAGGGAGCCATTTAACTTTATTATTTGCCTGTAAACCACTTTGGGAACTTCTCGTTGAAAAGCGGTATATAAATACTTATTGATTAATTGATGGATTGATTACCCCTCATCCAGACATCCAAAATCCAGACTATTCCAAAATCCAGATATATTTTTCCAAAACTCATTTTTCTGTAGTGTGAATGCTAGATGATCTTGTGCTCATTCCCACTACAGTGCAGATACAGACTGTAAGTTCTGTTCTCTGCTCTGTGGTGTGTACCTGTACAGACATTGTTGAAAAATGTCAAGAGGCCAGCAGACAGCTATATGGGGAAAAGAGCAAGAGGAAGCATATCTCATATTTACTGAATACATTCATGTATGAGTTGAAAAATGTATGCCTTAAAATTGACTCTGAAAACATGGGTTGACTTAGACATGGGTCAATATGGTAAATCTAGCTTCTAAGAGCAGCTGCTTGGTGAAGTGAGAGGGGACTTGGATGAGAAGCAGGACACGGGGCGGGGGGGGGAGGAAACAGAGCCATTTTACTTACCAGTAATTGTTTTGAGGCAGCAACAGAAAGCTAACAAAAAACAGTAGCCATTTTGCTTCATTCTCCAAACAGGAAGAGAGATAAAGCTCTAATGGGAATTGTAGTCTTTTGAGAGCTCCTGCTATGGAAGTACAGTGGGATTGCATTTTTCACAGATCTGACATCCATGAATGTTGGGCCCCACCATGGCTGACCTTGACCCTCCGCCCCCAACCAGAGCTGAGATCCAGTCAGGCCCAGAGGGTTTTCTGGAGTTTTCTCAACTTGCCTTTGGTAAGAGGAAGAAGAGATATTATAGGATGGGATGGGTGGTTTTCAGGATTACCTGGGTGGTGATTATACATCCTTTTTTAACAAGAATACTATCCCAGCTTGCCTCTGGGCATCTGCCCCCTTTCAAACAAGTTTAAATATGATATATACCAGAGACCCAGTATCATCTAAAATAGAGTCATCCTCCCGTATCTGTGGGGGATACATTCCTGCTGCAACCAAGGATTCCTGAGACTGTGGAAAGCAGCAAACCTTATACTTACTATGGCTCTGTGAAAATCAACTGCTTCCTTTTTGGCCTGCTTGTGAGCGCTTGCCCTCCAAACTGCTTCCTCTTCATGCTTGGAGGGCAAGTACTAGCAATCATTTGTGGCAGTGGTCAGGCTGTACTCTATGGTGCGTGGCATTTTGTGATGGCTCTAAAGCTGATGCTATACCACCAGGATACACATTCTGGTGACACACTATTATATCCCAATTATGGGCTATAAGGCTGCAATCCTATACACACTGTCCTGGGCATAAACATTGAATACTATGGACTCCTAAGTAGATATTGGTTAGACAGTGTCACCGAAGCAATGAACATGAAATTGGGCGAACTCCGGAAGCTAGTGGAGGACAAG
This sequence comes from Lerista edwardsae, assembly GCA_029204185.1. NCBI lineage: Eukaryota > Metazoa > Chordata > Lepidosauria > Squamata > Scincidae > Lerista > Lerista edwardsae. Next base: position 55,373,906 of record JAJKFI010000001.1, read on the forward strand.
GAGGCCTGTCCATGGGGTTGCGAAGAGTCGGACACGACTTAGCGACTGAACAACAACAAGTAGATATACATAGACTTATACTGTTGACCCAAACTGACTTATACTATTCAAACTAAGGGACACCCTGACCCAGAAATATACCATCTCTCTCCTTCTAGTCATTTCACTTTCATTAGAGAGGTGCCATAACTGCCCCCTCTGACTCTTATCAACACTAACTCCAACTGGTCTATTCCTCCATGACCAAAATCTTACTGTTGTCCATCCAGCTCAGTAGAAAGGCTACTCATACCTACAGGGACTTTACTTAAGAGTCAGATATGTTATTAAGATTTGTAGCACTTCAATACTCAAGAGTATACTCATTGTACTGATAGGATTGGGAAGCATCTCCACATGGAAGCCCATCATTCAGGAACAGTGAAGTCACATGGTGGCACTGCTAATTAATCCTCAAGTGTTTAAAGGAATCCACACTCAGCCTCAGTTCCTAAACCATATTTTAATTTGGTCTAAATGCAGGTACAAACGTTTACAGATATACAGAATAGTGTAACATGGAAAGATAATAAGAAAACAGTTATTACACTTGAGAAAGCACTGAAGGCATATGGGGGGAACATAGTAGTAGTTCCTTCCAAAGGCATGATCTGATAAATTGATTTGATTTGAAAATGTTAATTTCTCAGCTGCAAAGATATGCAAGAAAAAAATGTTAAGTTATTTTTAAGAATACGAATTGTTTACACTTATTTTGAAAGCATGCCACAGAAGTAACAGAAGCATGTTGATTACACTTTCATATCTTCTTCAGAGAAGTGTTCAGTATACACAGGAAAACAGAAGGGAACTTTACAAAAGACATGGATTTCCTTTTGCTACCACTACATTCACTGAAAAATATAAAAAGCTGCTTCCTGGTTTAAAAAAAAATCCTGTTCTTCAAAAAATTTATTGATATTTCTAATAAAAGTAAACAATTGAATATAAGCACAATAATCTTGAAACCAAATATTTAAAGTATGTTAGCTCAAAATTAATTATGAAATGTTCTTATGAAAACAAAAGAAACTATATTCTTAAGTCTTATTTTAGACTCCAGTGTCTAGGAGCCATTTATTGTTTGTTGAACTATGAAAATGGTAACACTTCATAGTTAATACTGAATAGTTAGAAAGCATTTTCCCCCAATAAGGACTTCTAGCTCTAATTTTTGAAGTTTAAAACTTCATCATACTAAAGATGCACAAATCAACAATGGCTATCAAATATAGCCACTCTGTACTACACTGAAACAATAGAGATGTATAGAAAACATGGGGAAGGAAGTTTAGTCAAATATGAATGACCTAAGCAACATTCTTTCATGAACAATAGGGTATAATAATGAAGTTCAGAAGTGTACTGCATGCATCTTCAGTTTTGAAAATTACATTTTAGCTTTTGTTAAATTCTTACACCAATTAATAGCTGATATACATAATGAGTTTGTGTTTTCAATTCATTACTGGCTAATAGTTTAAATTCTGTGGTATTGACAAGTCCAGATTACAAAAGGCACAACATGCCTGAAAAGAAAAATACAATCAGTAAGAAACCTTATTGAGAGATAAGGCAAATATTCCAAAGTTATTACTTTGACAGCACATTCAAAGATTGCCAGAGTTTTGCACACATTCCCAGAAAATTGGATCCCAATAGCCTAGTTTGCCCCCACCTTAACACAGAAAGCCATCAACCTATAACCTCAAAATAAATCACCCTGTAAAATAAGTATGTGCTTTATTCTTAGAACAAACATTACTGCTAAGTCTCACAAGTTGAGGGGGGAGGGGAACACAAGACAGCAGATGTTATTTAATACTGAAAATTGCCACTACCCAGAACTGTTTACTTTAGCTGGAATCCTGAATAGTGTTATACTTAAATTCTCCTGAAAATGTCTTTACAGGTCAGTAAATAGGCACACTTGAACAGAATGTTATTAAAACTTGATTGAATATCACACACTTGTGGATCTTCAGTGTCTGCCTACGTTAAATTTATTTGCTTGAGAAAACAGCACCAAAGAACGTATTTCCCCACCTCCCTCAGGGAAGGAAAGCAGACAGTTTTCTGACAAGGAATCCTTACCTGATGAGCTCTCTGTCATGCTTTCCTTGTGGCATAACACCAAGACTTCAGAATTGTACTGTGCAACAATGCAGGGGACATGAATACAAAACAAACTTTTACAACATAATTGTTCACTGACAAAACATAACTGATGAACTAGGTATCCTACCTGAAGCCCTCGTCTCCTCAGAATGCTGGACTCGTCCATTGCGTCCCTCATTGCTTCCACAACACTCTAGCCATGCTGTACTACCTCAGACTTCAGCACTCTTATTCAGATCCCAGCAGCTGCTAAACACTTACATCACAGTTTCTCCGATTGGAGAGCCACCGTCAGCTGACTTTGGCTAGTTATTCACTCAGCAACTTCTGAGCTCATGAATGCTTGCCGTACTGTGTTACAAAGCAGCAAGTGGGCTCCAGACACCTAGCACATTTATCTAAGCCGGAGTAGCTATTCGACAGAGGAAATCCTGTGAGAGCACTGTTACGCTCAAAAAACAATAAAGCCGGCATCCTGTGCGAACAGCAAGCAGCTTTAAGCACGGACTATAGGTCAAGTCTTTGATAGGAAGCTGTAAGGTCAAAGTGCCTTCGGAAATCAGCAATGACACCTCAGTAAAAGGCAGAAGCTGATCGTAATCGTGCAAAACCCAAGCACAGCTGGTCACTCAAGCAGCACCACAAAGTCTGGCTCTCCTCATTTCGATGACATCAAAGAAAACAAAATGCAGAACACAAGAGAGGCACATGCAGCTTTCCAGCTACCAATGGCATTTCTGCTAACAGCGTGTATACCAGTGGGTTTCACTTCATAGGAAACAATATTTGCCTATAGATGCCAAAGCATTGCAAAATAATGTTATTAATACTTGAAAATTTTAATACTTGATAATGTGATAAAATACAACAAACAAAAAAGCAGTTCACCTACGCACAAGAGATGGAAAAATACTATTTTCTCCTATCATGCATAATTTCACAGTCTGTTTCCACTTGTTTACTCTGATTATTTTCATTTTATTCCAGTTCAAGACAGCAAGCAGGTGAATATTAAGTTTTTGTTGCTTGGATATTATCATAGTGATAGCTTGCCACAACATCAGCTTGTAAGAAATTGCCTTCTCTTAAACCTATCTATTTCAAGAGGAAAAAAAAAATTCTCTAAATGTGACTAAATGTCAAAGCAGGGAAACAGGGACTAACCTGCTGTCTGACCATGACCAAATCTTTATCTGAGTTCACAATTTCTGGACAAACACATTTTGAAAAGCAAAGAAAATGCTATTTGATTTGCCTTATCAGTGCAGCTGGGGTTAACCCAATCATTGATTTATTTTTTTAAGCTGTCATCTGGCTATTAGGCTTGATATCAATTGATTAGACTGTGTCATTAAAAATTGCTTAGGGACTTAAGAATCTATCCAACAAGTAAATCGATTACATTTTATTCTTCAAAATGGAATCTGCATCTCTCTTTTAGATTACAGGAGAAACTCTGGCAAACACCTCTTCAAATTCTCAGCAAATGAGGAACCCTTCAAATATATTAATGATCTGTCAAGAAGATTACTCTTTTGATACCATTTCAGTGGCTGCTTCACATAGTACTTTTTCCTATCAAGTGTTCGTATTTGTATTGGAAAAAAGCAAGCACCTTTTCAGGCAAGAATGGCTAGCATGAGTAGTTTTCAGTCTGGTGCAAATATTAGGTAAATTAGCTTCACAAAATGTGACCCTTCACACTAAGTACATACAAATTAAAAGTTATAAGCCTTTATGAAAATGTACATGTAAGCATCCATAATACAAAATGCACTGAGTTGACATTGGAGATATTACACCACTAAGACCAAGTTCAAACATATTGAGGAGAAAGGACATTTGGCCACAATTCACCAAAATCAACATGGGAAGAAAGAACGCATGGGAGAGAAATAGAGACATATTGCACAACTATCAAAACTGGATTGTCAGCAGAACACAACACAACCTAATGGAACCAAACTACAGCAAGATAGTGTGCAAAAATATCTGCAGAAACAATAACTATTGCCATTTCAATATATGTGGTCTATGCATAAAACAGCCCAACCCAAACTAACTTTTTTCATGTTTCTGCTGACTTTGCTCCAAGTTGCTCACAATGGTGTACATCAGTGGTTCTTAAACTTTTAACACTGGGACCACTTTTTAAAATGACAATCTATCCAGAACCCACCAGAAGTGATGTCATAGCCAGAAGTGTTGTCACTGTGACACCAGAGCTTGATGCTTTCCTGAGAATGCAGCAACAAGTTGAGTTATTTCTCAGCCATTTTCCAGTAGCCAAGTGAATCAGAAAGAAAAATGCCTACTTACAACCTTGACAGACGCAAAGCAGCCACATAGCCCTTCCCCTTTCCAGCATCTCAAGTACCCATATTTTCAATATGGCTGCTCTAGGTGCTTCACAACCCACCTGAAACTGGCCCACGACCCACTGGTGGGTCCCAACCCACAGTTTGGGAACCACTGGTGTACATGGTTCCTTCCCTCCTTTTGCCACCCTGTGAGGTAGGTTACATTGAGGTCTAACCTTAATCACCTTGTGAGGTAGCGGTAGATGGCCCACGTCATCTAAAAAGCTTGGTGGCTGAACGGGAATTTGAAACTGGATCTTCCAGGTTTAAGTTCAACACCAGAACCATTACACTATCCTGGCCCTTACGAAACAGTGGAACAGACGCTACGATGCTGGCAATCATTTTTAAACCACTGATGTAAAAGGAGATGGTGTCAGTGGACCTCCATAGCTACCAGTTACCCAGCATTTCAAGATGGGGAAGGGGGATGCAGAACAGGGAAGGGATCCCAGGGCACCGGTGTGCACTAGAATTCTATCCTCATTTTCTCTCCCTTATTCTCCTCAATTCAGCACCTGCAAAACAGCTATTGCAGATCCAAGGAGACCCATTCGGACAGTGGAAGCTTACCCCAGAGTAAGGGAACAAAAGCTTTCTTACTATGAGGAGACCTCTGTAACTGCCCTACGACCACAGGATGCAGCACATGCTCCATTGGTGAAGATGCATGGGAGAGGTTAGTTAGGATTGGGCTGTAAGTTACAGCATAGACCTAAAAGCAAATATTCCACCTACTATATCACCAGAACAGCCCTTCAGATGGAAAGCAAACTTTTCCAAAAGACTGGAGAAAAAAGCAGAGACACATGTCTATTTGTTTTCAGATTTTGCCCCAGAAGTGATGACACACTGTATTTAAGACATGCTCAGAAAGTTCCCTTTAAATGAGCCTGCATTCTACACAATAATTAGTCTATTGAAACAGTTTGTAAGACACATTCTTTGTCATTGTCAACAATGCTTTGATGTTCTAAGATGTCTATTAAGATTCTATCTACAAGTGACAATAGTATTTCTATTTAAATAAACTTGTCTAGCATGTAAGCTTAAATCAACTTTAATTAATATTGTTCTTATTCTACTTTTTATTCTTTTAGGGGGGAAAAGCTATAGAGAAGAGCCTAGTGGAAAACCCTCATGAGAATAACTGTCAAGACTTTCTGGAGGGTAATTTGGGAAGGAGTACACATTTTTGTCTGATGCAACTTAAGTATGATTGAGAGTTCACAGCTCAGTGACAAATGGACTTACAACTACCATCCACAGAAACCATGTTTCTTTACTAAGTAAAACATCAGTCCAAAGCACAGGATGTCATCAGCCTTAAAGCAATCAATCCCCTGCAGTTATCAGTTCAGGAAGGCCAAAACATTCAAGTCAAAATAGTATTGGGGGGGGGAACTGTTTCAGGAAAGATAGCAGTCATTCCATTAATAGAACAATTGTATTGGAAACAATATGGGGGGGGCATATCAGCAGATCCTGTTTCTGTGGTTTCAGGTATCCTTTGATGCTCCCTATGTCCTGCACAACCATCAAAACATTTTAAAAACCTAACAGGTCAAAAATTTACTTGCCAATTTTCACCCCAGCAAGTTTATTAAATGCTTTCATGCCTGTGCTGGGATGGGGGGGGGCGATGGGTTGCATGCACCTCGCACAGCCATTAAGGCATTTGTAAGACAGGGGAAAAGTTCTTCCTTAAACAGAGCACGATAAGCATTCTGCTTAAGAAAGAAGAATTTCACCTCCGTAAGTCTTTTAAATGCTTTAATGAGGGTGGGGGGCTGCGTGCGACTCCAGCACAACTCCCGCCCCCTCCCCATGCAAACTTAAACCTTTTAAAAGTCTCCTTGCTTAAGAGGGTGCCTGTACTCTCTTTCACCATCTTGCTCAGAAGAAGAAGCCCTATAGCACTAGAAAAGCTACCTTTGAAACTTTCATGGTGAAAGGCAGAATAGAAAATATTAAATTATATAAATATTCTTTTTTAGAGTATTCTCATTATGATCAGACTTCCTCATTCTCTTCCTTGCTCTAGAACAGTAGTTCTCAAAATTTTTAGCACCAGAACCCACTTTTTAGAATGGCAATCTGTCGGGACCCAACAGAAAGGGTATCATTAATATAGAAATGATGTCATGGTCGGAAGTGATGTCATCAAGCAACAAGTGACATCACTGGTCTCACCAAGGAACTCAAACTACAAATGACAATATCCTGGACTGCAGGGTTGTCAGAGCAAAGGTCATCTTGGAAGAATACAAGCATCTCAGGTTATCAGAGCCACACTAGCAGTAAGAAGGGCTTCTCCTTTCTGAAGCAGAAAGCAAAGCTGATGGATTGCAAAAGAGTGGCAACAAGATGCAAGTAACTTCTTATCTTGTGTGCTCCCCGAGGCATCCGGTAAGCCACTATGAGCTACAGGAAGCTGGACTAAATGGGTCTTTGGCCTGATCCAGTGGGGCTCTTCTCATGTTCTTATGACACAACACAAACAGCTATCTCATTCCACACTTGCACCATCACCTCTCAGTGTGTGGCCTCTCTGGATATTGTTAAGCTTATTGTTATACAAGACAAAACTGTTTTTCAGATACCACTGCACCAATTGCAAGTCAGGCTTAGCAAACTGTCTCTTGCTCACATACCAGCCAGAATTTTTCACTACATAAAAAAGGTAAACAGCAGGCTACAAAAGACATTCCTTGTTTAAGATCAATCCCCCATCTCTATGTGACCCACCTGAAACTGGCTCATGACCCACTTGGTCACTCCCAACCCACAATTTGAGAAACGATGCTTTACAGCAGCCATTGTCAGTCACTGTGCCGTGGCACATTGGTGTGCCGCACATAGTCTACAGGTGTGCCATGAATTTGGGGAAGGGGCATTATTCGTAGGGTCATTGGGAGTAAGCCTCCCCCACTGGCAGCACAGTGTGCCTTGTCAATTGTAAAAAAAATGATAGTGTGCCCTGACAATTTTAACACCTTGCCAGTGTGATACGTGATTTAAAATGTTGAAGATCTCTGCTCTAGAGAGCACCTCCAGCCTTTTGAGCCTCTGCTCAAACATCTCCAGTGAGGGAGAATCTACTACCTCCCTCACCAATTGGTTCCATTGCCAGAATTCCCTTACCGTCAAGAATTTCTTTCTGATGTCCAACCAGCATCTACTCTCTTGCAGTTTGTACCCACTGCACATACTTCTACTCTCAGAGACAGCTGAGAACAAATTTGTTCCTTCTTCCTATGACAGTCCTTCAGGTATTTGAACATCATGAGCCTCATTTTGCTCCACATTTTTACTCCTATCCTGTAGGCCTGTGAGAGGATTAAATCTCAGACAAATTGAGAACTATATGTCACTGATACCGCAAATCATACTTCACTACTACGCACCTCACATCAACTGCCATTACGTATTGTTTCTTGAGCCAGGTTTATACATGTTGCAGTATGAATTGGTAAGAATGGACTATGCCAGGGGTCCCCACACTTTTCAGTACATGGTCCACATTGTAGATTTTACAGATTTTTCACAGGCTGAAAAACTTCGGTTTTATAAATCCATGCATAAAATGTAAATGAATGGATGGATTTTACTTGGATCTTTTTTTATAATCAGTATGATACAACTCAGAACAGAAAAGAAATATGCCATTCTTCAACTGAGAAATGATATATAATGAGTTAAAATGGGAAATGTTGCTGCGGGCCAGATTAGTCTTTGTGGTGGGCCAAATTTGGCCCCTGGGATATAGTTTGGTGACCCCTGGCCTAAGCTACTGCAAGGAGGCAATCTTTTTTCTTCATTTTTAAATGTGCCACTACCTTGGTAACCCCTGAGAGCAGAAAACTAGTACAAGGTAGACAATGGGCTGGGCTAGAATCTACTCCTAATTTTCTACTTTCCTATTTTCAGAGGGTTTTTTTTCTAAACAGAAGACCAGTCAAAATTATCTTACCTACAGAATGAAGTGATACAGAGAACACCATCTTTTTCTGGTGCATGTGCAACCTCAGTTTGCAAGTCAGGGATGGGTTCTATGAGGTTGTGACTGTCTTAAAGCCCACTAAGGGCCATTACTTATAATAACTCTCCTAATAGAAAAAGAGGTATAGGCACAGCTGAGAAACAGTTGGACCTGTTGAATACAGTATTTCCTCCCATAGAACTTTTGGAGTATTGTAAAAAGATACAGCCATTTTGCAGTAGAGGTGAAAGGTACATATCTTACCAAAGGCCACAGAAAAAGATAAAAATACAGGCTAGTATTTAGCTATTAACAAAGTCTACGACGAGGATTATAACAATCATACCATCAAATCCAGTATGAAAAAGTATTGATTTCCTGTCAAAATGCATCATTTGAGAAGTGGCAGACGTACATTTTTTTAAAAAAAATGACACACTGGAGGCAAAAACATGTGGGTCAAAATAAAAGGCAGTTAAAGAAATAGCTCCTGGCAATCATATATCTATTGAGGAAGCAATAAGATAAAATTACTTTGCTACATACGTATTTTGACCATGTGCAAGATGCTAATGTTTTAATCCAGAACACAAAGATATAATAAAGTGTTCCCAGATATAAAGATCAGTCAATCAGAACTTAGAAAGTTTTGCCAATATCAGAGAAGTGTGTGTGTGTGTGTGTGTGTGTGTGTGTGTGTGTGTGTGTGCATGCGCACGCGTGCGTGCATGTGTGCGTGCGTGCGTGCAAAAACGTATGTATATGTTTTTTTTAAACCCTACATACAGAAAAGTATATGTAGGCTTTAAAAAAAACATTTTCCAGAATGCAGATACTGTCACAAAAACAGGATGCCTACCATTTCACGAAGACCATTATAAAAAAGACCACTGCAACACTTGAAGTCAAATTCCCTACTGCCACCATACTCTTTGCACCAACTCATAAAAGTACACTTCTTTAAATCTATTACATTTAACACAAATTACAAAACAAATCAATATGTACAAGCAAGTAGGTTTAACCCAGTGTTGGCGAACCTTTTGAGGTCAGTGTGTCAAGAAATTTGGAAAATGCCGCTGCTGGCATGTCAACCCACCCAACCAGAGAGAAACAATTCTTGACATAATCATTTAATTTTTTTTTAATAAAATACAATCCAATCATGTGTGGTCTAAGTATTATAAAAAGAAACATCAAATAATTACAAAAATGAAGTATGAATAAAACTCAGTAGTATTGATGAAAGCTGGCGTGTCACCCAAAGTGTCTCAGCATGTCACCTTTGCCATGCATGCCATAGGTTTGGCATCAATGCGTTAATCTATTATTTAATGTTTCTTTTACTGTCCTACAGGGTTTCACAATACATTTAATCCCTGTGTGCTATATGCAATGTTTGAGAGTTCTAATCTTTTTCTGTCAACTAGAGTGTTGAATTTCTTCCTGATCTAATTATTTTTGTCATATTAACCATCACAACCTTATAAAGTCAGAATGACAGAAATCAGGGTATTGAAAATTTATGTCTGCAAAGAAAAAACAGATACCTTTTAAATTGTATGTTATATTGTTTGGGACAGCTGAAGAATGACATCCTCATATACATATGATATACACCAACCTGTCTCCATACACACCATCTCATCAATCACACACCAAGATATGCTACTTGGGTTGCACAACACACCACCAAGTATTAGCAAATTTGTCTTATTAGGAAAAACAAATTCATTTTTTTCTGTCATGAGAAGCAAGGTACATTGTAAGTGAAGTTTTAGTTAAGATCTAAAAGGCTTTACTACTCCTGAAAACTGATTTTACCTTATAAATGGAACACAATTAAAATTACATAAATGATACGCCTCCATGCCCACAAATGAATCACAGCAAAACTGCACAAACTATCAAATTGAAATACTCAGACTTAAAATATTCAAATTAAAATAAAAAGACTTACTTTCTGTACCCAACATTTTTATTGTCTCACCATCATAACTATTAACCATGAAGAACATATCCTGCATACATTTCTACCCAATCCTTCCTTAGGGCATGATTAGCCATTACATTTTCTGGGAGAAAATCAACACTGTTTTAGGATGAGCATCTCTCTCAACATACATTATTAGTAAGAGCTGCGAGATTAAAATAGACACACAGCAAACTGACTTTTGTCAAGAACCTTACTGGAACAAAGAGAACTGCTGCCATTGTTACAAACAGGCATAAATCAACAAGATGGGGGAGACTGGGAGGGGTAGAGAGAAACTAAAGAGAAGTCCAGCCAAAGTAGAAGACACCAATCCAAACAATGCTCCCTTTAATTTAAACAATGCTCCCTTAAAAAGCTTAAAATGGACTGAACCTCATTTACAGGCATGAGATCTCTCCTTCATTCCATTTCAGCACAATTCAGGTATAATGCACTAAAACCTGTAAGAACAGTTGTCAGCTGTTGTCAGGTGTAAGAGCCGTTGTCAATAGGTCCCTTGTCAACTGTCTGTCAACTGTCAGCTGTCTGTCAACTGTCAGAACAGTAAAAACAGTAAGAATATAATGACTAGCAAAACAGAACTGTAACTAGCACATTGACTAGTAGACCAAGCTACCTAGTATAGTAACTAGCAGACCAAGCTGACTACTAAAGGTAGCTTCTCAGCACACTGCCTTTATACTGTTCTTACTGTTCTGACAGTTGACAGCTGACGACGGACCTGTTGACAATGGCTCTTACACCTGACAACAGCTGACAACTGTTCTTACAGTTGACAGACCTGTTGTTAGAGTTCTTTGAGGGTTAGGTCACGGGTGCATGATTTTGGCCGGTTTTCATGGCTTTTGCCCTCTTGGAAATGACCCGGTGGTCTGATTTGGCCGGATTTTTCCCCTGTCAATCTGCACACCTAGTACTGACAGGAACAGTTGACGGGACTCTTGTTAGAGTTCTTGGAGGCTTAGGACATGGGTGCCTGTTTTTGGCCCGTTTTCATGGCTTACGGCTGCCATCTTGGAAATGACCCCCTTCCAGTGGTCTGATTTGGTCGAATCTTTCCCCTGTCACTCTGCACACCTAGTACTGACAGGAACAGTTGACAAAACTCTTGTTAGAGTTCTTGGAGGGTTCAAAATAACATAGGTGCCTGATTGTGGCCCATTTTCATGGCTTGCGGATGCCCTCTTGGAAATGACCCCCTTCTGGTGGTCTGATATTGCTGGATTTTTCCCCTCTTACTCTGTACACCTAGTACTGACAGGAACAGTTGACAGAGCTCTTGTTAGAGTTCTTTGGGGTTCAAAATAACATGGGTGCATGATTGTGGCCCATTTTCATGGCTGGCGGCTGCCCTCCTGGAACTGACCCCCTTCTGGTGGTCTGATTTTGTCGGATCCTTCCCCTGTCACTCTGCACACCTAGTACTGACTGGAATAGCTGACAGAACTGTTGTTAGGGTTCTTGGAGGGTTCAACATAACACGGGTGCCTGATTGTAGCCCATTTTCATGGCTTGCGGATGCCCTCTGGGAGACAACCCACTTCCGGTGGGATGACTGTGTCAGGTTTTTGTTCTGTCAATATGTACCCCGAGTACTGTCAGAAACAGTTGTCAGACCTTTTGTTAGACATGGTTGCACATCTGATCACAGATTGACCAGACTAGTTCTCTTTTGCCACTTTGGATGTTGAGGGAGATACAAAGTTCTTGCAATTCTAGCGGCCTCTTCCAATGTTATTTTACATTGCTGCAATATATTTTTGATGTCATCTCCGCCTTCTGGGTCCACCTCACGCTCTTTGCCCCTTTTCCTCTTTTTTATTATATGCCTTATAAGGTATATTATCTCACTATGGTTTGAAATAGAAGGCAGAACAGGGTGAAATAAGGAAGGCAGGAGAAGCACTGCACCACTTCCATTTCTCCCAGCTTCCTTGTTCCATCTTGCTCCATTGCATTATTTCAGAACAATATGGAAGAAGAAGGAAGAAGCAGCGAGTAAACTGGGAGAGGGAAGAGAGGCAGGCACTGCTGCCACTTGCCTTCTCCTCTTCCACAAGCAAGAAGGAATGAGACAACAGCTGCCACCACACTGCTTGAGGATTTAGATCTACAAGCCTTATATAAATCCAGTACAATTTCCTCTAATTAGCTGCGGTGCATTCTTTTAGCTCTTTTCCTTCATACAGTGGCATACTTGGAGTGGTACAAGAACGTTAGTTTGCAGGAAGACAATCAGATTCCCTTTTACAACGCACGTTGTTGGAACTGCAGTATTTCAGATTTAATATATCCATTCTGGTTTTTCTGTTAGATACCGAGTATTATAGTATTTGATCACTATATACCGTACTCTTCTTTAATACAGGAGAATTGACAGAAGTGACATTTTCAGCATGCTATTAGCACACTTGCAGCACAGTTATTTTAAAAACTACAAAATGGAGTAACTTCATTGAAATTAATTGTATGGAGGCTGTCATGTTGTTACCATAAACTATGAACGCAGCTCTGTTTTTGACAAGGTCCTGTATTCATTTTGACTGAATACAGGCAGAAGTGATGTAGGATAATGGCATTCATCTTTTCTAGCTCTGAAGTCACTATTCAAAATTTCAGCATGGAGAGCAAGCTAGAACCTTAACACACACACACACACACACACACACACACACACACACACAGCGTGTTAGAAGCACTAGTGCTAGAAGCTAAAAAAAGAACACAATCCGAGTTTTATATTTGTTTCTTTGAAGAAGTGATGTTCTATATTGAAGATAACGGCATTTCTATAAAGCAGTGGCTCTCAACCTGGAGGTCAGTTGGGAGATGCGAACCGATTTTCAGGGGGTCGCAAAGAGCTTGGGGCAGCCATCTTAAAAGCTAGGCATCCCCATTCTGGAAGCTTCATTTTGGCTAGGGAAGAGGATACCCCATTAAACTGCCACTTCCTCAATTGGGCTCGCCTTAGTGTGCGTGCGTATGCGTATGATGAAGGCACAAGGGGAAGAGGAACATAAATACTCTGAAGACTAATTTGGCATAGATAAGCCACAATGCGATCAGTGCAATGTTGTTCTCAGTGCTGACTCCATCACAGAACTCAAAACTCAAACATTATTTGGATACAACAGAATTCAGAGCATTCTGAGAAGGATATGGAGTTCCTTTGACTTTCAAAACGTTTAATTTATTAAAAACAATCACTTCCTGCTTAATGACATCACTTCCAGGACTAGGGACCCCCCAAACAGTTGTCGTACCTAAAAAGGGGGTGCATCCCAGTGCAAAAAAGGTTGGGAATCACTGCTATAAACCTCTCTCTCTCTCTCTCTCTCTCTCTGAGAGAAATCAGAATACCATTTCATCATGATTTCTAAAAAAATATTTTATGTGTGGAAATGTGTTGTATTGATTCTGTTTTTACCTTTATGCTACAGTTTCCTAATGAAAACCTGGAACAGATCAAAAGGCAATGGAATCATATATCTTTATTAAAATACCCCCACACCTTTAGAAGCTTTTTTCTGTTTGCTTTTTTGTAGTGATACTGCCCAGGGGTGGAGTCCAAGCCAAGCCATTGCCCAAACTCACCCCACCCCACACTAGGACTTGTGTACTTCCTCCCTCACCAGCTTTATACGCCTGTCTCACTCTGTCACCAGTTTTTGTAAAGAAGTTCAGCTGGGAGAATTCTGGGATCAGAACCTCTCCACTCCCAGCATTATCTTTACTGATTACTTTGTAAGAGGCAGCAGTAGAGATGGTACATGAGGAGATAAGCCCTCCCCATCCTCCTTTCACATACTTTCCAACCCTGAAAGGACAGGATAGCCAGTCAGCAGTTAGGTGCAGAGCATCCCCTATCAGTTTGTCATCTGAAGTGAAATGTTCAATTGGCATCATGCCTGGGCAATCCCCTTATTTCTCGCCCCTCTGAAAAAACAGGTGTACAGCTTGGAAGTGGTTCCTACCCTAATCCTTCCTAGGGAGGCCAGTGGCAATGGTAGTCAGGAACACCTCTGTCCAACTTTGGCTGGCACACCAGTTGTGGCCCCTTCCTTGAGAAAGCAGATCTGGCCACAGTAACCCATGCTTTACTCACTCCTCAGTTGGATAACTCCAATATGCTCCATATGACACTGTGCTTGAAAAATGTTCAGAAACTGCGTCTTGTTCAGAAAGCTACAGCCAGAATGCTTATGGGAGCCACATGAACCACATTACACCAAACTTGCAGAAATTCCAGTGGCTTCCCATTCATTCCAGGGATTAAAGGACATTTCCTTTAAAGTCGTATTAGACAGCTTAGACCAGTGATGGCAAACCCAAGACACGAGTGTCAAAGGTGACATGCCACAACATTTAGGGTGACACACCAGCGTTCACCAATGCCTGACAAAAACTGAATCTGTTTACTCATTTTTCATTTTTGTGATTTGGTGTTTCTTTATATACAAAGTACCACACATGATTGCACTGTAGTTTTTATTTCAATACATGAATTGCTTGTCTTTTGTTGAGGGGGGGGGTTGACACACCAGCAGAGTCAAACATTTTCTAAAATTTTGACACACTGAGCCCAAAAGGTTTGCCATCATTGGTTTAGACCAGTGATGGTGAACCTATGACACGCGTGTCAGAGGTGACACACCACAACTTTTGAGGTGACACACCAGCATTCATCAATACCTGAAAAAAATTTTCTACTCGTTTTTCATTTTTGGTAATTATTTGATGTTTCTTTATATAATACATAGTACCACAAATGATTGGACAGTATGTTTTGTTTAAATAAATGAATATAAAGGATAGTTTCTCTTTTGTTGGGGGGGGGAGGGTTTGATACGCCAACAAAGTCAAGCTAAGCATTTTCCAAAAGTTTTGACACACTAGGCCCAAAAGGTTCGCCATCACTGGTTTAGACCCTCAAAGCAGTGGTGCCCAAACTGTGAGCCCCAGAAACCATCCAGGGGAGCCATGGAATCCTTGCAAAAAGCCCACCTCCCTATGCAGTGTACAGGATTATAGCCC
The DNA here is from genome assembly GCA_029204185.1 of Lerista edwardsae. Taxonomy (NCBI): domain Eukaryota; kingdom Metazoa; phylum Chordata; class Lepidosauria; order Squamata; family Scincidae; genus Lerista; species Lerista edwardsae. The sequence goes on from JAJKFI010000001.1 coordinate 55,389,435, forward strand.
TAATGCGGAGCTGAGGCCAGTAGGCCACGGGAGCCACCAATCAAAACAAGTTTGGGAAGCACTGCTATATGCCCTTTCAAAAAGCACTGATCTTCTCTCGTATGGAGATTCTGCAGCAGAGTCTGGACAAGGCCAGCAGCTGGAGACACCAGTTTCAGTTCTATGAAGCTGAGAATGAGGAAGCCAGTTGGTACCAGTTTGGAAGATTGGCCAAGACAAATGGCCAAGACCGGGGGTCAGCAACCCACGTTTCTGGAGCCTCATGCGGCTCTTTCAGCCATCTGCTGCGGCTCCAGAGTCCGGCTAGCTCCGCCCACTCGTTGCCAGCTCCGTGTTTTCATTTTTCTATTTTTTTTTGCTCCGCGTGCCCCTACCAGCAACATGGCACCCCCCCTCAGGCGGCTTTTGCTTTCTCTTCCCGGGCGCTTCCTCCTCCTCCTCCCCGCACTGGCTGCTGCCAAGCACCTCCTCCCTCGCCAGGGCTCTCAGACTTCCTGGTGGCCACCGCCGCCTGCTTGCCGGCTCTGCGCTCTCCACGCCCCGGGACTTCCCTCCTCCTCCTCTTTGACTGAAGAGTCCCCTCTCTGCCCACCATTCCTCCCTCCTCTGCGCTTCCTTTAAGGCGCCCTTCTGGCAGCAGCGGGCACCGAGAGAACAGTTCAAGCAGAACCGTGGAAAGACTCCACCAAGAGCAAGTTCTGCCCAGTTCAGAGGATGTTCAGAGCCTTAATTGTTCAGAGCCTTAACTGCAGCCAATCAGAGGCGGACCTGGTCTAGGGTACAGACGCTTGCTCAGGAGCAGAAGTCCCCCCCCAGTCCGGCTGCGCAGCCCACATTTTTATTTATTTAGCGTGTTTGAGCGCCAATAGAAGGAGGATGGGGCGTGCATGCACACTGCAAGGCAGGTGCGAGCGTTTGTGCAGCCTTGTGAACTGCACGCAACTTCAGCTGGGTCAGCAATGAGACAGCCAGGAGTCACGCCAAACTTGGCCATGTTGCTGGCAGTGTAGAATTCAGCAGCTTGAAGACGGGACTCGGCAAGTATCTCTGCTGCTCCTCTCCCATTCCTCCTCCTCCTCCTCTGCACTAGTTTTTGTGCCCTCATGCAGCTCCCCACCTCTCCTGCCACCCTCTTTTCCCCTGCATGTGTGGCCAAGATCACCATCAGGAAAGGTGGGTCTCCTGGCACTGGGGGGCAGCGTGCCTGCAGCTCAACTCGGTGTGAGTTTCCCTCCCCCCCCAGCGGGTGGCTCCTTTCCCGACAGAGGTGAACTTTCCCATGGCGCGGGGCCAGGTGGACGGGAAGAGGGCACAAGAGGAAGCCTGGGCTTCTCACACACACACTCCCGCGTGCCCGGCTGCCACCGTTGCTCCAAAGCGCGGGGTGTTTTGGTGACACATTGGCTGTAGTTGGTTGTTATGGGAATGGGAGGGCAGGCAGAGGGGAAGGTGGCTCCTCACCCACCCATCCTCTGATCCGATCTGATCTGTTGCAGGTGTAGCATTAAGGTCTGATTGTTTCAGCGGCAACGAAGAGGGTGGGGGAGGAAGCTTTTGGGCAGGCTGTGGAAGAGAGATGATAGTGACCTGGCATATCTCAAGGTGATTAAAGCAGGTGACTGAATTTTGCTACTGAATTCTGCTATTTGAAAGTTATCTTCAACCCGGTGTCTTTTTTTTTGACATTCAAAATGTTTTTGTTGCATGCTGAAATAAAATTTTGTTTTCTCTGTAGCAGTTCATTCATTTCAAAAATGCGACACACTATAGTTTTTTTATACATAGCATAAAGGTAAAAAAAACTATATATGCAGTGTTATCTTCATTTTAGATGTCAAAGGGTTTTGTGGCTCCCAAGGTTTTCTTTTCTCTGGAAAACAGGTCCAAATGGCTCTTTGAGTGTTTAAGGTTGCCTACCCCTGGCCAAGACTTTCAACTTCAGCCAGTTGGTACCAGTTTGGAAGATTTGGAACTCTGGCCCTGGCAGTTACACAAACTATGCCCACCAATCACTGCTGTTGTCCCCCTCCCTGAGAGAGCAAAAGCCCAAAAGTGAGCCAAGGGAGGGGCTACAAAGGGGCTGGGATGGAAGAAAGGGGGTTGCACACCTCAGTTCAGGGTCTCTCTCTTTCCGAACCTATCCACCATCCCCAAGGTGACAGGATGATTCATCACCTGGAAAGCAACAGCTAGTTTGGGCAATATTAACTGTTAGTGGACCATAACAGATTTTCTCTGACAGAACTCCTTCTGTGTCCTGAAGTAAGCTGCTGTCTACCACTGAATTTGGATTTCCTCACCAACACACATGCTGCTGTCCCTTGCCATGCAAGGAGCTGGCTACTAATGCACTGGGTCGGGAAGTCTACAGGTGAGAGACTTCAGGCTAGCCCCCCCCCAGGCCCATGGCCTATTTTCAAACAAATGTAAATTAGCTTTCCTCTCCATTGCAGAAGATAAGTGTTCCCCATCAAGCAAGGGTCAAGGCATTTCCTGCTGCAAATCCATTAGCATTGAGGGCCATGGCAAAAATTTGGCACCTGGGGGTCCCCCAGAAGTTGCAAAACGCAACGAAGAAATTCCAGGACCAGCATTCATTCATGAGATGAAGTGACACTGGTCAAGGGGGTAAGAAAGACAGGGAAACCCTGCTGTCACATATCATTACACTAAAGTTTGAAGCAGGCAGAAGAAATGTGGAAAAGCTGTCATAGCTTCTACCTGCTCTGAAATTATTAGCATCGTGCATTTGATTCAGCTGATATTACACTTTTAATTGACGAACAAGTTGCCCCAATTAACAAGACGGAAGTTAAAAAAATAAGTACCCATACAAACTGTAGACAAATAATACAGTATCTGAGTGGTTCTCAAACCTTTTTGAGAGCAGTGGTTCGCAAACTGTGGGTCAGGAGCCACCAGTGGGTTGTGGGCCAATTTCAGGTGGGTTGCGAACTACCTAGAACAGCCATATTGAAAATATGGGAAAATAGGTTGCTGGAAAGGGGGAGGGCTGTGTTGTTTTTTTGTTCATGTCAAGGTTCTAAAAGGGCTTTTTTCTTTCTGATTCAGTTTGCTATTAGAAAATAGCTGAGAAATAACCCAACTTATTGCTGTATTCTCAGGAAAGCAGCAGGCTCTGGTGTCCCAATGATGGCACTTCCGGTCATGACATCACTTACAGTGGGTCATAAGAAGAGCCCTGCTGGATCAGGCCAAAGGCCCATCTAGTCCAGCTTCCTGTATCTCACAGTGGCCCACCAGGTGCCCCAGGGAGGCATGAGACAATAAGATGCTTGCATCCTGTTACCACTCCCTTGGGTCCTGGACAGACTGTCAATATAAAAAGAATCCTGGTGCTAAAAGGTTTGAGAACCCCTGTTTTAGAGGCCCAAGAGGCTGCTGCCTGATTCATAAATGCCAAGAGCTGCAGCTAGAATGGTGATTGGGCAAGTGCTCCCTCTCACCCACCCCCACAAGTAGCAGCCTGTTTAGGCTACGTGGATCAAGGGTTAATCTGCACTGTCAGTATTGCAAACCACTAAAAATTGGGTCACAACCCACTAATGTATCCTGGACTCACAGACTGAGAACTGCTGCACTATCTTAAGAAAGGTATTGCTCCTTTTCCCTTGCATGAAAATAATGCCTCCTTCAAAATGATGGCTGCTATAATACACACACGCATCATCTGAAAACAAAAAATAGTTCTTGCTTCAGAACTATTTCTATACAAGTCAATTTAATTTGTGATCAAAACATATTCTATCAGCTAAGGCTGCAACCTTAAACCACACTGACCTGAGAGTAAGCCACATGGACTATAATGGGACTTACTTCTGAGTAGACATGCACAGGATTGGGCTCTAAGACTGCTCAAAGCCTGGTCACTAGGCAGATGTTATATATTGCACAGCCTAGGATCATGAAGCCTAACCACCACAGACTCAGTCTTTTCTCCTTTTTAAATTATTTACAATGATGCATGTTCTGGCCTTTAAATAAAAGGTTTTATCACATTTAAGAGACTGGCTGAGCACTAAAGCAAAAATATGCAAAAATATGACCCTAATCTGTTTGCAATCGTTTGCCAACATATGATGAGAAAAGGGAAAGTATATAGCGCGTTTTAAAAAATAAACAACCCCCATCATCACACAATAATCCCAACCCTTTACAAGCCCTCAATTTTCAATAGAATTAAAGCAACGTACATCCTCTGCTGAATCTCAGTACTTAAAGATGACAGATTATAAAACTCTGGGGAACAAATGTTTATTCTCACAATTACATTCCTGTTGTATTTAAGAAATTTACTATCCGATCAGGTCTTTATTCTGACCTGGTCATCCAATTTGAGGTTCCAATTAGAGAATGAAAAAAAAAACAAACTAGTTTGGTCAGATTCATTTTTACTCTCTGCTTGCATATGCATCACATTAATGCTTCAAATTAACCAGTTTGCCATGCAAGTTATATTAGTTACTTGCACCATGCCAGCACTATATTTATGCACAATTTATCAAATGCAAGGATGCCAGCATCTACTATCCACAAATGCGATTGTGCCTGCAGCACCACAGAATTCTAAGAATAGACATGCCTTAAATCATGTTACCATTCTAAATAAAACAAGAAGTTGATAGAAACCACCCACTGAACGTACAAAGAGTCATTTCAGCCTCCATGTAGTCAATCTATTAAATTTATAAGATGAATTCCAGCAAAGCATGTGTTAAATGCTTTAAACGCATATCTTCAGGTTTCCAATTTACTGTGTCAATAGGAAAGTGCACCTGTAAAGTCTACTAATACTGCATATGCAATGGGGCGGGGGGGGGGAGAATCATTTCTGCCAAGTTGGACTGTACTTTGAGAATCCTTACAGGGGAAACAACTTTTCTGCATTTTGAAAGACTGCTGAGTGCCTGCTGCAATGACTGCATCTTGATTACAAATGCAGCTTAGTATTAGTAAATGTAAAATTAACACAAAAAGGATGACTGAGTACATATATCAGTACTATGAAAGACAATATTGACTACAAACTTGGCTCTTGTGCCACCTAGTGGATGTTATTTGTACAGGTTACTACATTTACACTTCCATAGTATTTTACTATGTCCATTACAGGAATCACTTTATCTTAAAATAGTTTGATCTCACTTGAGTTCTATGTATACATCTGAACTCCTTGCCAAACAGAACCCTGACCTGTCCCCTGAAATGGTGTGGGGGGAAAATACTACTCCCTTCATCCAATTCTGACAGGGCTCCCTGTTCAGCCGACACAAGCCACTTGCATCCAAACTCTCGTCCCTGGTCCTCACGACCCCAATTTGGACCACGCGGCGTGCTCAGACTTGGGCCTGCTGAAGGCTCAGATCCAAGCAGGCCCATCTGGTAGGGGGAAAAACATGCTCCCCTGTGGAGGCTCCATCCAGCTCCTAGCATGCATTGGATACAGCACAGGCCAGCCACTGATTGCACTCTAACTATCAGACACGGTTGCTTGCATGCTTCATCATCATCACCATTCCAAACGTAATATGCCCAAGACAAAGCTTCTCATCTTTCTCCCAAGCCCTACTCATCCTGTGGTCTCTTCCTTCCCAGCAACAATATCATGCACACTGATGAATACGCCTGAAGTCTGGGCTTCATCTCTAACGCTTCTCTCCTTTCCATTCTCTATATCAATTCCATCACCAAAAAGCACTGCTTTTCCCTCTACAATACTGCAAAAATGTGTTCCTTTCTGTCCCATCAGCAAATACACAGTGACCAGTTCACACCCAGTCATTCCTCACCTTGACCCCCCTCAAGCTTCTCCTCTCTGGTCTTTCACTGGCTCTTTCACCTCCATCCAACATTATGCCACTAAAATAATTAACCTTTTTCATTGCTCAGAGCACATCCCTCCTTAAATCACCACACTGACTCCCCAACTTATCCCAAACCCATGCAAGCGCCACATAATTACAGTAGATACTCACCTATAAGGTGATGTCACAAGGTAAGGTTTTCAGGCAAAAATCATGGAATGTTCCATGACCCTCAGATAATATGGGAGAACCTGGGGAATGGTGCCTATGTGGAAGAGTTAGAACTTGCAGATAGCCATAAGAAGAATCCAGGAGAGACTCTCAGAAACCTAGCAGAGTGTAGCAAGAACTACCAAAAGTTCCCTGAATGCTGCAGAGACCTTCCAGAAGCTGCAGGGATCTTCAGAATGGCATCTTCCTGTGACCAGCATGGACCTCTTAAACATGGCTGGCGGATGCTTCTGCCGGCCATTTTAAAACGCTAGTTGCCAGTGCCATTCTGAAAGTCCCTTCAGAAGGTTTCTGATAGTGGATAATGAGGACAGAGGCACAGATAATGAGGAAAGTAGAAATTCTGCCCCTTGCAGATAAGCAAAGTCACAGATAGTGACTTTGCATATAAAGAGGACTACTGTTGTTCAGTCGCTAAGTCGTGTCCGACTCTTCGCGACCCCATGGACCACAGCACACCAGGCCTCCCTGTCCTCCACTAGGACTGACTGTCATACTAATGACGACACTCTGGTTAGGGCTGCATAGGGCTTCAATTCCAGCCATGCAACTCATAGGGAACACTACTTCCCACAATCCTCAGGAACATCCACATGACCCATGTTTGGGTCATGACTTACTGCTCTAGTCCTTCTAAACTTATAACAACTAAGTATAAAGATGCATAGGTAAAGGTAAAGGTTTCCCCATGACCGAATGGTCTAGTCGTGACCAACTGTAGGGGACAGTGCTCATCTCCATTTCTAAGCTGAAGAGCCGGCATTTGTCCAAGGACAAGCTTCCGTGATCATGTGGCCGGCATGACTACACGCCATAGCGCATGGAACGCCGTTACCAACCCACCAAAGTGGGTAGACCTATTTATCTACTCGCATTTTTATGTGCTTTTGAACTGCTAGGTTGGCAGGAGTTGGGACAAGCAATGGGAGTTCACTCTGTTGCATGGTCTCAAACTGCCAACCTTCCGATCAACAAGCTCAGCTCAGTGGTTTAACCCGCAGCGCCACCACGTCCCCTCCATTTCTTATAGTTGGATTCTTTTATTATATATTTAAACCCACATTTCCTCCCTCTTAAAAAAAGAAGGAAATTAGAGACGCAATACAAGGTAGATCACAGAGAGGTTGGGCCAGGAACTCCCTTTTATTGCATTAAGCCTAGGCTGGTGGCAGCAGTAGATACCCAGGGGAGGAAATGTTACCCCCCCCCATCATAACATCCCTTGTACAGTATCTGTTTTAGATTGGTGAGTGTCTCAGGGCAAGAACACATAAATAATGTAAAGCTTTAAAAATATAAATAACGATTAACTTTAAAAGCTCTCTAGGTATTTACACACTAGAGAAACAGAGTCTTTCCCTTAGATCAAATCGTGCTTCACTCTTGCACTGTTCCAGAATAAGAAAGAAACCAAACTGTGTCAACAAATATTTGCTGGACTGGAGCAGTAGCAACTGTAACCAGTCCCCAGAAAGAAATTGTGCTGGGACAGAAAGATACAAGAGGAAAGCAGAGAAAGTCGGCAATATTTGAGGCTCACAGTGATTAGCAAAAGCAACAGGAATTTGCAGCTAAACAGAATAAACAAGTATCTAACAATTCTAAGAATAGTAGGTCACAAGAGGCATTATTTCTGAAAAACATTTTCTATAGGTGGAATCAGAGGTCAGCCAAGTCAGGCACTGATCAAGGACCCACATCCAACCTCTGACACACTCGTCTAAAAACCCAGGACTGCATTTTGATTTCAAATTGTAATCTCTATATACAAGCCACATACAGAGTTACAAAAATCTACAGTCAAATGCAATTCTAGAGAGAGAAGAAAGGTCCTGTTGGGTACTTCCTCCTCTTTCCCCCAGCCCAGCAGCCAATATAGCCAGGAAAGTTTCTATGACTTCTGCTGCATAAAGGTTTCCCCACGACCAAATGGTCTAATTGTGACTAACTGTAGGGGGCGGTGCTCATTTCCGTTTCTAAGCCTGTAGAGCTGGCATGTTGTCCAAGGACAAGCTTCCATGGTCATGAGGCCGGCATGACTATACACTGAGGCGCATGGAACATCATTACCTTCCCACCAAAGTGGTACCTATTTATCTACTCACATTTTTATGTGCTTTTGAACTGCTAAGTTGGTAGAAACTGGGACAAGCAACGGGAGCTCACTCAACTGCGCAGTCTCGAGCTGCCAACCTTCTGGTCAACAAGCTGCAGCTCAACAGTTTAACCCATTGTGCCATGTAATTGATTTCTGGGGCAGGAAAGGAGAAAGGAGCGCCTGCTCTGACATTTCCTCCCTCCCCCAGAGGCCAGTGTTGCAGGGACTTCAGCCAACAGTCATAGCAGTGTGAGGAGTCCCTGCCAGATCACTACCACCTGCGCTGTACGTTTGCCTCCCACCTTCACCACAGGTGCCACACAGTCACCACAAACTAAGGGCCCAATCCTATCCACCTTTCTAGCACTGATACAGCCACAATGTAGCCCCAAAATAAGGGTATAAACATTTTCTTGCCTCGATGAGGCCTCCATGGCTGCCTCCCCACCACAGGATGCAGTGCATGTTCTGTTGGCACAGCTGCATCAGCTTTGGAAAACTGGATAGCATTTGGCCCTAAGTAATGTAGGGATGTGATGGAACAAAAGTGGGGGGGGTCAAGAACCCCAGGATATCCTGGCATTACCGACTTCCTATCAGTGTTTCTAAAAGAATACTTAATTTTACTTGCATTAATGTAGCTAAACTATTTTGTAACCTCTCTGGCAGGAAATTGACCCTGTTATGCTCCAAATATAAAAAACACAAAACTGTATTGATGCACTGTTGGAATACACTCAATTAACAGCAATTATAATCTAATTAACATAATTATGCTTGCAATCATTTTCACAATTACAGACAAGACGTACAATGATTTAGCAGCAGTTTACATCAATTCAACGAAGTCTTTCTTATTTCTCTCTTTCAAATGAGTACTGAACACTCCCCAAGAAGAAATCCATTCATTTTCCTCTACTCTTTCATGACAGATTTAAGTTCATAGAAGTACAGTACTTCTAAAAATAGTGAAGGACAGGGAGGCCTGGCATGCTGTGGTCCATGGGGTCGCGAAGAGTTGGACACAACTTAGCGACTGAACAACAACAACTTCTAAATTATCTTAAAGCCAAAACAGCAGCATTTGTCTCGCTATTGGTACAGCAATAGTGAAACATCTCCAGAATCCTATTCAGCAGTTCCCACTGCTGTTTAATAGGACTGGTTCTAAGATATGAGTGTACAGGATTGCATCCCAAGAGTTGATCACAAAGGCTGCTATCCTATGTCCACTTTCCTGAGAGTAAGTCCCACTGAATAAAAAGGGATGTGTACTCCTAAATACACATGAACGGGACTGCATTGTAAGTGGAAGCAAGTGGCACAGCAAAGAACAGAACATATTTACAATATGTGCTTTGCAATCCACCTGAAATTAGCTTGCAATTCACTGGTGGGTCCCGACCCACAGTTTGGGAACCACTGCACTCGCCCATACTGCTTCAGCGCATTTGGGTTCTTCTGAGCACTGAACTGCTCCACAGTTTGACTTGCATCCTCCCCTGTGCTCTTCCAAAAATTCAATTTGACAGTTACATGTATGCAACAGTCACAGCTGATTCATATTATGCTCTGCTCTCTTTCATCAAGCTGACTATTAGGCTGAATTTATGCAACAGCAGCATTTCAATCAAGTACAAATGAATACCCCTCGAACCTAGCCTTTTGAGCCAAGGTCTGCCAGTACAGTTGGCAGGCAATGATTTCTACCCACATATTTTTTTAAGCAGGAAATTTTGGTATTCATGTTGATGCGACATTCAGACTAGTAAACTAGCATCAATTCCTTTATGATATGGACGCAAATGATTCCTGTCAGATATCCACGTTTATCCCCATATTCAGAGAAGAAGGATAAGATGTGTGTTAATTGGCAGCAGCGGCAGCACTCAGCTCCCTGTCGGTGAACGGATAGCTTTGTACAAAAGCAAACCATGACGTTCCAGCTCTGATCCACCAGCTAGAAGGGTGTTTCGGCCCATAATCCAGTGGTGACAGCTACACAGGCTTATACATTCTTGCATTTAATGCTGTTTATCCTAAGGCTGGCCCTGACACTGTCCATCAGGTCACTCCTACCAAATCTGACAGAGGAAAAGCTGAGAGTGGTAAGGTGAAGGCAAGTCAGAGACAGGTCTGTGTCAACGAATAGGAACAGGAGGAGTCAGGAACAGTCCAACATGATCCACCACATGATACCATCCCAACCTGTTACCGATCTGCAATGCCTCCCTTAAAAACCCAAAGAATCTAGCGCCTTTTCCTAGCTCCTTCCTGCACAACCCTTTTCCACAAAACAGGACGTGCATAATTACACTTTTTGATTTTTTTAAAGGGACCTTGCAAGGAAGGAATGGGGTGAGTGAGTAGGGAAGCTGATGATCCCCTCCCCACTATTTTTAAAATCTGATTATACAGTACAAATTGTTCTGGCCTACTGTATTAGTGTAAAAGCCTATCTTTTTTTTACAGGTATGATTCTTGTTTGCACTACTAGAACGTCTTGGTGCCACAAAAGCTGAAATTTTAACTTGTAAGCAAGTTCTGAATTTTCCTACACTAAAAAATGCCCTACAATTTAGCCCACTATGCTTTACCTATTAACCTGCCAAATCCAAAACCATGTGTCATAGGACCACATTTTTAGTAAGCCAGTTAAACGCAGTGAAAATACAACAGTAATGAGATGCCATATAAAAAGCTTCACTACTTGAAACGAGTGTATTATAAAAAAGTGTGATTTTTTTTCCTTAAATAGACTTAAATGGAAAAAACTCCTACACTAATGTATGTTTCCAACAGATTTTATAGGAAACAAGTAAGGCAATTCAAAGTTACAGCTCCCCCAGCAAGCATAATTCAGATACATTGCACACATTTAGTACTATTATATACAGTAACCGACAACAGTTATGTGAAAAGTCCTGAATTATTGTCCCTTTTGGAAACAATTATGGATTATTCGACTCTTGAGCAAATAAACTCCTAGCCATAATATTATAGTAACAATAGTTTTTTGAATAAATGTGTATTTGAAAATATAACTCACCAAACTAGCCGTTAGAGAAGGAGCAGACTGCCCAAGAGCTTGACTGCGCATTCGGACAAGATTGGAAGATTCTCCCATTTGCCATGATTGTTGTGTAGCAGCATTTGGCAGCAAGTATCTACCTGTCAGGAGTAGAACAGGAAAGTGAAGACACAGCCTCCTGCAAAATGATCTGCTATAATCAGTCTATGCAACATGCTATAAAAGTTGGAAGAGATCAATTTGATTTTGAGCAACAATCTGAATTCAAGTGACAAACAGGACACATCTAGACCACCTTAGCATGATATGAAACTTCTTGACTTATTCCTGAATAAGCTTTTGAACCAGAGATAACTTAGCTACCTTTGGGATTGGTCACTTCTACTTTCCAAATAATAAGTTTCAACTATGTAAATTGCTTGCTAAAGCAACCCTGCAATACCCAAGAGCAAGTGGACAATGTGGGTAAGAGCATGTGGTCAATGTTGTTAGGAAGGACCAACACACCCATCTCAAGTAAAATAATTGCACTGTTGCATTTATTATTTGACTCAAAATGTTATGTGTCTTCTTGTGTAAGATACACAACAATGTATACCTAATTTCAAGGACACTAAGACAACAGACTAAACAGTTTTGCTAACATTAAGGGCCCAGTCCTATGGGCACAGAACCCGGGTTCCAGCAGTGTAGCCTGTTTTATGGTTGTCACAAAAGGCAACGCACCATGCCATGCACCTGGGCTGCTACCACAAGCAGTGAGAAGCTGTGACCATGCACAGAAGTCCCAGGAAAAACCCCAACACCGGTAGTCATCATGAAGGGATGAATAGAACAGGGTAAGAACGACGCTCATGTTGAATCCGGGAAAGGGGTGGTGGCGGCAGCAGCACCGATGCTGCTAACCCCTGCTAACTGGGTAAGAGGCACTTTTTCAAGTAGTGTTCCTCTTGCAGGGGGAGAGTAATTGTCTCTATTTACCCCTGCACATGTTTTTTCTCATGGCTGTTGTTGGGGGTGTTCTGCATTTTTTTTTAGATTTGTGAGCCCTTTTGGGACAGGGACCCATTTAACTTTATTATTATTAGCCTGTACACTGCTTTGTGAACTTTATGTTGAAAAGCGGTATATAAATATTATTGATTGATATCCTATTTCCAGCCTTGAACCTCCAAAATTGTTGGCACGGATCTGAGTAGACCAATTCAGGCAATGAAGGGTTACCCCTGGGTAAGCGAACAAATCTTCCCATATCGCAAGGAAACCTCCAGGACTGTGCCTTCACCACCTGCAGGATGTAACACATGTGCCAGCAGCATGGCTGCATGAGTGGGCTGGAGGCTAAGATAGGATTCAGCTATTACACACACACAGGCATCATTACAATCAATAGAGCAGGAGTTGCAGCTTGATGTTAATTTCTCAATTAATGTCACATTTAGGCTAACAGCTGAATGCTAAAAGGATTTTTCTTCTTCTTTTTTTAATAATATCAAGTGTATGCATGCTCCAGCCAAAGTTAAGGAGTTTTAAGTCCTTAAACACATTCTGCTACTGAAACCAATATGACTTAATCTTTGGCTGGATCATGTCCTATATATTTGCATAAGCTAATGTGGGAGGAAAAAAAGTTTGTAAAGAACTGAACCATTTTAAGCAATTATTTGTTCTCATCACTACTGAAAAATAAAATGGGGATTGGAAGTTGATGGGAAAGGAGGGGTGTTAATCTCTTTACAGTCTGACCACTAAGAAGCAGGATCCTAACCAGTCGTATTTCATTACTGCATTTCCTTTATTAATCTACTCTCAATTTTAACCAATAGTGCTAAAGATATACCTTTTGTGTTTATTCAAACATTAACGAATGGAGAATTAATGCAATTACTCCCATCAGCCATAATAGAAAAGAATCAATTGGCTTTGGACACTCTAACACAAAAACTATTGTTACCTTATTTCCTTGTGGTTATATAAAAAAAACTTTATTTAAATCCAATTTGTGAGGAATACCAGCAGGCACAAAAAGTATGTTGCTGTTAAATTCATGCATCATTTGCTGCTTACAACTTAAGGAAATTAGCATCTGTCGATTGTATTATTCAGTCACATATGGTTAAAATTAAATGGACAATACTACTTTCACAGCCAGATCTAAAACAGAGATGAACATCTCCCCTCCGATCTGTCCATTAAAGACGATATAGAATTCAAAGTAAGCTAGAATTACAGCTGACTTAATTATGTTGTCCTTGGCTACTGCAACAGAAACATTTGTACAAAACCCCATTAACAAAATTCAGTACTTCCATGCCCCTTTCCCTTTTCACACAGTAATAAAGCCCACCTAGCACATATTATTGAGGTGCTAAAATATTCATAGCAGTTTGAAATAATTGCCCAAAGTTAACATTTACAATTAGTGTTATTTTAATTCTCTGCTCCTTTGGAATGACTACTACTTTTTCAATATGATCTGTAATAAAGGAAGAAATGAGAGTCACACCAATCCCCTTGAACCACAATTAATGCTCATAAAAGTCAATCAATGAAAGCACTTAGGAGCTACCTGGAAAGAAAGTGGCTAAAGTACACTTTGCCTTAAACAATCACACTTCACTGCATCTGAGCAAAGCATCAAATGGATACAGAGAAAAACAAATTATCACCTAACCTTTGCATTTATTTCGATGGTATCAGTATTTCTTAAGATCCTCAGAGAGAGACTAACCCACAATTTTGAATTCTGTTTCAATAACAAAATTCATCAGCAGTTCTGAATACTGTACCTGGAATATTAGTTCTGCAATAGACTTTCTATTTATGCTACCTTTTACGTAACATTTTCTGAAGCTCTGTGCAGCAGACAGTTACACAAACTTTGAACTTTCCCAGAATTTTAGTAAAGGACAATGAAGTCAAAATACTTGGAAAAGGCACTCTATGTCAACAACATAAGGGCAGTGAAAGAGCCCTGCTTGATTGAACATCTTATTTTCAATACAAACCAGACAGACAGGTGACTCTGGTAAATCCCCAAACAGGACATGATTGCAGCAGTCATCTATAATTTGTTAACAGTACCTGCTGCTGAACATGGAGATATCATTTAACTCAATGAACACAAAGCCTCATGAACACTTAAACTATCAAAGCTAATAGTCATCGGTCAACCTATCTTCCATGATTGCTTTATCCCCTTTTAACTCCATCTAAGGCAGTGTCCTTCACCACACCTTCTGGAACCAAATTTCATGTGTTAATTGAGTATGACAATCTTTCCCAGATTTGTCCGCCGGGTTTCCGGGTACTTCAGCAGCCACGACTACAGGGGCGGGGAGGGGGGGTTGCAATGGTCTATCGGGATTCCATCCGTCTCACCAGATACCCTGTTCAGCAATCCACTGGATTTGAGTGCCTTCGCGTTGTGTTGGAGGGGCGAGACAGAACAGGGATTCTGCTGGTGTACCGCCCGCCTTGCTGCCCAGCAGTTTCCCTGCCTGAGCTGACGGAGTTGGTCTCGAGCGTGGTGTTGGAGTCCCCCCGCCTATTGGTGTTGGGGGACTTTAATGTCCATGCCGAGGCCCCGGGAACAGCTGCGGCTCAGGATTTCGTGGCCTCCATGGCAACCATGGGTCTGTCTCAAAGAATATCTGCCCCAACGCATGATGCGGGACACACGCTGGACCTGGTGTTTACTGTGGGGCAGGTTGATGGTGATCTGGATGTGGAGGAGATTAGATCACTCCTTTGTCATGGACAGATCACTGTCTGGTGGGATTTAGGCTCGTTGCAACTTCTCACCTCTGCAATGGCGGGGGATCGCACTTTATGATCCGCCCTCGGAGGCTGATGGATCCAAATGGATTCCTGAGGGCTCTGGGGGATTTTCCTGTTGCCAGAGTTGGAGATTCACCTGGTGCCCTGGTCGACCTCTGGAATACGGAGATGTCCAGGGCCCTGGATGAGATCGCTCCTGAGCGTCTCCTGTCCAGTCGCAGAATCAGAGCGGCTCCTTGGTTCTCTGAGGAGCTGCGAATGATGAAGCGGCAGGGCAGACGACTAGAGCGTCGGTGGTGAAAAACTCGTGCCGAATCTGACCGGACACAGGCTAGGGCCCAGTTAAAATCTTACTCTAGGGCAGTGGTGGCGGCCAAGAGGGCACACTTCTCTGCCACCATTGCGTCTGCAGAGAACCGTCCGGCTGAGCTCTTCCGTGTGGTCCGTAGTCTTTTACATCTCGCCCCCCCCCTACTGGTGGGGAGGAGCACACGGAGGCTCGCTGTGACGAGTTCGCAAAACATTTTGCAGACAAGGTCGATCAGATTCGGCATGACTTGGACGCCGCTGTGGGCATATCTAGTGATGTCCCTGGGGAACCTGTCTATCCTACCATTTGGGATTCTTTTCAGCTTGTAGAGCCTGAGGATGTGGACAGGATTCTCTGCAGCGTGAGACCTGCTGCTTGCCCGCTCGACCCTTGCCCGGCATGGCTAATTAGAGCTGCCCGGGGAGGGCTGGCCGAGTGGACGGGGAGGGTGGTGAATTCATCTCTGAGGGAGGGGGTGCTCCCGCCTGCTTTGAAGCAGGCGATGGTTCGCCCCCTTCTGAAGAAGCCCTCCCTGGATCCCACAAATTTAAACAACTTCCGGCCAGTCTCAAATATCCCATTTCTGGGCAAGGTGATTGAGCGGGTGGTGGCGTCCCAGCTTCAGAGGGTACTGGAGGAAACGGATTATCTGGACCCATTCCAATCTGGCTTCAGGCCGGGGTTCGGGACGGAGACTGCCTTGGTCGCCTTGGTGGATGACCTTCGCTGGGGGATGGACAGGGGAAGTGCGACCCTGTTAGTCCTGCTGGACCTCTCGGCGGCTTTCGACACCATCGACCATGGTGTCCTTCTGGGTCGGCTGGCCGGGTAGGGGCTTGGGGGCACTGTTTTGAAGTGGTTCCGCTCCTTCCTGGCTGACAGATCCCAGAAGGTGGTGCTGGGGGATGCTTGTTCGGCACCCCGACCTCTTAGGTTTGGGGTGCCGCAAGGTTCCATCTTATCCCCCATGCTGTTTAACATCTACATGAAACCGCTGGGAGAGGTCATCCGGGGGTTTGGAGTGGGGTGCCATCAATATGCTGATGACACCCAACTTTATCTCTCCTTTCCCCCTGATTCTGAGGAGGCGGTTGAGGTTCTGGATCGCTGTCTGGAGGCGGTTGGGGGCTGGATGTGGGCGAACAAGCTGAAATTAAATCCGGATAAGACAGAGGTGCTTTTGGTTCGGAAATCCACGGCTCGGGTATTGGACTATCGTCCTGCTCTGAATGGGGTTGCACTTCCTCTGAAGGAGCAGGTTCGCAGCTTGGGGGTTCTCCTGGATCCACAGCTACATCTGGAGTCCCAGGTGGCGGCTGTGGCCAGGGGAGCCTTTGCTCAGCTTCGGCTGATTCGCCAGCTGCGGCCGTACCTGAGCTGTGCGGATCTGGCCACAGTAACCCATGCCCTAGTGACATCTAGATTAGATTATTGCAATGCGCTCTACGTGGGGCTGCCTTTGAAGACGGTCCGGAAATTACAACTAGTACAGAACGCGGCGGCTCGGGTGGTTGCTGGGGCATGTCGGTTTGACTCTGTCGAGCCGTTGCTCCGGCGGCTACACTGGCTGCCGGTTCTGTTCCGGGCCCAATTCAAGGTGCTAGTTTTGACTTTTAAAGCCCTTTACGGCTCGGGTCCGGGGTATCTGAGGGACCGCCTCCTTCCATATAATCCTACCCGTACTCTTAGATCATCTGGGGGGGCCCTTTTGACTGTGCCGCCACCAGGAGAAGTGAGAGGGGCGGCGGCCAGGAAGAGGGCCTTCTCGGTGGTGGCCCCCCAACTTTGGAATACCCTCCCCTTCGAATTGAGAACAGCCCCCTCTTTGTTAACTTTTCGGCGGGGGCTGAAGACCTTTTTATTTCAAAAAGCTTTTTAACTGTTGACAGGTTGGCTGGTTGGCTGGCTGGTTATACTTTTATATTTTATGATCCACATGGCTTGTTTTAAACTTTGTTGTTTAATTTTTTTGTTTTATTGTATTTTAATATTGTTTAAATTGTTTTTAATGTTGTTTTTATATTTTTTATTGTTGTAAATGCCGCCTTGAGTGCCTCGGGCAATAGGCGGGGTATAAATTCAATAAATAATAATAATAATAATAATGATATGTAGAAGTACCTGTACTGGCATTCTTGGACTACAGCATTTGCACAACTATGAAACATCCCGGACAGAAAGCAAGATTAGGACAAAATATTATGTAAAAGCATAAATAAAAAAATACGAACAAGATTAAAAAATCCCCACTTGAAAACTCAAACTATTAACACTCAAAAATAATATACCAAGAGTAAGGTCTGCACCTTTTAAGATGGTGGCTTCCTGCTTTCTGCAACCCATCTGACATCAGGTTGCGACCCACAGTTCGAGAAGCACCGTTCTAGCCTACCACTCTCCTGTCCACTCCACTAAATCTTCTGCTCAGTCCCCAGTCTCATTTTCAAACCCATCACTGTAAGAGGAAGAAAAGGGCAGGCTTTTCACAATGGCTGCCTGAGAGCACCAGATCTCTACTGAGCACTGGGGCAGGGACATTTGCCTTCTACGCTGGCTGGCAGGTGAACAGGCAGGCAGGCTGATGCCTTGAGATCATACAGCTGAACCAGGCAATGGGCAGGTGAGCAACTGCTGCCCAATAACCTGCTACCTGAGCAATGGTGTAGCTAGGTCACCTGGGGCCCATAAATTTTTGACACCCCTGCAACAAAATTATATAAAAATTATATAAACAATATATATTCATATTTTTCACATTTTATACCATCCTTCCTCCAAACAGGTCAGGGGCGTGTGCATAGTTCCTCCCCTTCTTTTGTCCTCAACCCTCTTGAGATACGTCAGGCTGAGAGACAGTAATAGCATGACTTGAAATGAATAATAGTAATGGATAGAAAATAAATGCAGTGACTATTTCCCAAAAAGCAATAGATGAACGTCAGTGCCCTCCCCTACTATTTCTCCCCTGCACATAGTACTCAATGACATACTACCCCTGTATCTGGAGGTTCTGTATCATAGCCTTCATGGATAATAGCCACTGATGGACTATATCACAAACAATAACTTCTCACAAGAACAACCCATGTACACTGCACTGGAGAATTTATCTGCAGGAACACAAGGAACTTTTTTTAAAATAAAAAATAAAGACATATGTAGATCAGAAACATCACCAGAACTTTTCTTCCCTCTTGCTCCTCCTCCGCCTCTCTCATAAGAACATAAGAGGAGCTCCTCTAGATCAGGCCAAAGGCCCATCTAGTCCAGCTTCCTGTATCTCACAGTGTCCCACCAGATGCCTCAGGGAGCACCTAAGACAAAAAGATACATGCATCCTGTTGCCACTCCCCTGCATCTGGCATTCTGAGGTAGCCTATTTCTTTAAACAACAAAAAACCAGGAGGTTGCAAATATCCATCACAGTTTATAACCTGTAATAGACTTTTCAATCAAACAAACAATCACTAGTATTTATATACCGCTTTTCAACACAAAGTTCACAAAGCGGTTTACAGGCAAATAATAACATTAAAGTTAAATGGCTCCCTGTCCCAAAAGGGCTCACAATCTGAAAGGATGGAGAACACCACCAGCAACAGCCACAAGAAAGACACTGTGCTAGGGTGAAGAGGGACAATTGCTCTCCCCCTGCTAAATATAAGAGGACACCACTTGAAAAAGTGCCTCTTGCCCAGTTAGCAGGGGTCAGAAATTTTCCTCCAGAAATCTGTCCAATCCTCTTTTAAAGGCTTCCAGGCCAGATACCATGACTACCTCCTGTGGCAAGGAGTTGCACAGACTAATTACATGCTGACTAAATAATATTTTTCATCTGTTCTAACTCTCCCACCAGTCAATTTTAGTGGATGTCCCCTGGTTCTGGTGTTGTGTGAACATCCCTCTATCCACTCTCTCCATCCCCTGCATAATTTTATACATCTCAATCACTTCCCCCCTCAGGCACCTCTTTCTAGACTGAAGAGCCCCACTCTGTGTCCTGGCACCCTCAGCCCCTCCATGTGCTTCTCTTGCTGTGTTTTATGTTGTATTAACTTAGGAAATGCAGGCCTAACGTTTTCCACAAAATCTCAATAATTCACTCCCATAATTCCTAAAAATTCTGCTTTCTGTGATGAAATACACATTAGATTTCTGCACACAGAGGCAGCCTCTAGGATCCTTTCTTCAGTGTGCTTGCTTGATGCCTAAACTGACCTAGTAGGTGAATCCTGAAGGTGACCAGCCAAGTCAGCCCAGAGATCATGCCCACCTCTTTCACTCTGAAGCTAAGAGAGGGGGTTGCAGTATATTTGTCATGATGACAGGAAGCCCCACAGGCAATTTAATTGAAGAATACGTCCACGACAGAAAGTGACAGCACACTTTTTAAAAAGGTGAAAATTGGGGGGAACTCACATCTTCCCCCCAGTAGCATGCCATCTCCTGATGTCCCCAAACCGGCAGTCACCCCCGAACAGTGGCTTAGCTAGGTCATTTGACACTCAAGCCCATAAATTTTTAACATCCCCGCAAAAGACAAAATCATTCATTCATTCATTCATTCATTCATTCATTCATTCATTCCACATTTTTATACTATCTCCTTCAAGGAGCTCAGGGTGGTGTGCATGGTTCCTCCCTTTCTTTTATCCACTTTGAACATTATCTAAGCCAATATTTTTACATTTTCAGTTTCAGCTATATTAATAAAGATTAAACCGCCGCAAAAAGGGAGCTGATCAGGCCCATTAACCCCTTCCTCGCCTTCGCCTCTACGGGACTTTCGCTTTTGCGAGTACAACATGCCAAAGTTTCCCGCCTCTCGTCTGCAAGACCCAGACTGACGGGCTGCTGCTTTCGCAAACAGAGCCTGCTCAGCGACAGAGCAGTGTCGCTGGGCGAAGGAAGTCGGTCCCACCGCGCTCCCAGCCTGGAAGGGCTCCTTTGGGAATCTGCTGTCGCAAAGCCCAGCACCACAGTTTGAACGCAAGCTGGACAGGGGGAGGGGGGATTTTGACATAGAGATATGCTAAGCAAGTCCCAGTAGCAAGTAAATTTAAATAACGCTCACAGGGAAATCCAATCACTTAAGCAAAAAGGGAGCAAGATTTCCCGCCTCTCGCCTGCAAGACCCAGCCTGGGGGGCTGCTGCTTTTGCAAGCAGAGCCTGCCCAGCATCTCAGAGCCTAGGAGCCGTGCTGCTGGGCGAAGGAAAGTGGTTCCACCGCACTCCCAGCCTGGAAGAGCTCCTTTGCTGCCGCGAAGCCCCACACCAGGATTGCAAGCCATGCGGTGAGTCTGCAAAGTGCCGCGTGCAAGCTGGACAGGGAGGAGGAGCCTGGGAACTCCAAGGCCAGGCACTGGGGCAGCATGGAGCTCGTTGCCAAGGCGCCAGCGATGCCTTGCAAGCTCATCCGCTCGCCGCTCCAAGCAGCCTTTCTGAGGCCAGGTGCTGGGGCGGCTTGGAGAAGCACTCGCCGCCATAGTGCTCAGTGCAGCCCCGCTGCCGCCATCTTGGTGGGGCCTCTTGGGACACCCCCATGGCCTCACACCCAGGACGGCCTGCCTCCCCCGCCCCTCAGTAGCGACGCCACCTCCAAAAGGTGGCTGCCTCTGGATAGGGTTCAAACCACCTCCTCAGTAAGAATCATGTTCTTGTTTCTGCGAACTGTTTGTAAAGGTCCACACTTTCTTCTGTAAAAACAAAAACAAAAACTAAGCCATTTTTGTTTCGTTTAAAACACGGGTTCACTTTCAAAAATTCAAGCAATAGCATTGTAATAAAACAGAATGAAAAGAGTCAAGCACAACGATTTAAGATGTCTGTGAACATTAGCTACCTGAATAAAAAATTGATTATATTCTAAACCACCTTTCTGGCAAGAATTGAAATTCCAGAGCAGATTAGAATTCCAGACTGAAAAAACATTTCATCACATTTGTGGTCAGATAACACAATTTTATTGGATTAACCACCTACTATCTTTGAACAGGTTTTTAAAATGGCTAGTTTTGTGTATTGCACAAATATACGTATTTGCAGTTTTGTAGCACTGCAACCAAAAAGAGCAACATTACATCACTATTCCTTTCCCTTAATGTCAAGCTTACATTATGTGACATTTGCTTTCCAGTCCAGGAAATCTTCCTAATGCTTAAAATTATCACACTTAATTTTCTGGCCTATCCTTCATTTTAAAAAAAGAATTTTTATGTAAGCTTTAAATCCTAAATCTTCAGTTAAATTAAACAATAGTAAACATTCCATTATCTGCTGGGAGTGAGAAAACAGAAGTACAGGAGTGTTGCTTTAAAAGGAAGAAGAATAGTGATTGCAGAAATAAAGATTACTACGCATCCGGACTCTGAGATTCCTCCCTACCACAAACATTTTAAACAGCATCTTCAAATATTGTAATAGGTTTTTAAAAACAGATTTAAAAAGCTATTCCAATTCCCAAGTTTTTGTTTACTGGTCTCTTCCCTGGCCTCTACTTTCCAATAAAATTAGCATTTCTCAACCAGTGATTCTCACACCACTGGCAATACTTGAGGTGGTATCCAGTGGTGCAGGTGTGGGACCCTCAGACCCCCCCACCACCTGGCAGTGAGACCAGCAATTCAACACAACAAGCAGCAGTAGGAGTCTCGGCTCAGCGGGCAGAGCTCCAGCATGCACTTTTCACGCACTCAAGGCCCTCTCATCCGCTCTGAGCCTCTTACTGGTGTTTGCCCTACATATAACCTCCCAATCCAAAAGTAACTGGCTATGACACCATCATTAGTTACATCTAGTGTTACGTCCAATAGGTGGACTGTGCAAAGTGGTACAGCGAGGGATAAACATTGAGAAACACTGCCATAAGCTGTCGTCTTTTAGGGGGAAAATTAAGACTACAGTTTAAAAAGAAAGCAAGAGGTGTACATGCTTTTGACAACATTATCCAAGCAATTAAGAGATAAGGTTTGTCATCTTATGGAATACATTTAATGAGAGGAACCCTTTTTGATGTTCAGTATCCCAGCAGTCACTAACGTTTCAGATGACTGCACCATAAGTTGTTCAAAGTATGATGCACCATACATTACAGTACATGTGGAGTCACAAATGTCTTGATGAAGTTCTGTCTCATCAGTCAGAGAACAGGCAGGAGCAGGCAAGAATATAGACCTGACTGTACCTTGCAGGCTCTCATGCTCCAGGTCAGAAATGGTATGAATTGCTATAGCTTCTGCCACAAATCACACAGCCACAGAACTGAAATGGAAAGCAAGCTCCAGAAAAGGCCCAGTGTACAGAATACAACTTTGGGTTGAGTAATGAAAGCAATGGTTAGCCTCATTTCATCCTACTGTCTGCACATTTTTAGAGCAACCATACAAGTTCATTTGCCTTATACTGCTAGGCTGTAGGTGGAAATGGGAAAAGTGTTCTTTTTCAACTTTTTGACTGCTCCATGGCGAGAGGGTTGGGCTTAGTCTGGAGGGTAAATTGCTCACTCTGTGTGTCTTCTTTAGGTCGCTGGAAGAGGTGCTAAAAAGAAGAGGTAGTTTCATCTACTGTTATTACTGGTTTATATAATTATAATCTTATAATTTTGAATTGAATTGAACTATTAGTTCAATTATTGGTTGGTAAGCTTAGCTTTCTAATCATCACCAAGAAAGCTTAGCTTTCTAATTGTTAATTGCTGAATTGATTCACACACACCCTGCTTTTCTCCTGCACTCAAGGGCACTCAAAGCACTCAATTAAGTATTTTAATTGCTTTTGTTGTAAACCACTTTTACAACATGCACAAACGCAGTATACAAGGACACAATTTGATTAAAATTGTTACACGGCATAGATAATTTAAGAGAGTTCAAGTCAAAACCCACTTTAGCATTCTAGAGCATTGGGGCAAGCTGACCAAAAAAAGAATTATACACCATGAAAAAAAAATTAAGATTAACTACAATGCCATCAATGATATACAAAGAGTAATAGAAAGGGAATAAAGTCACACATTTTAGTTCACTTCCTGAACCTGGTTAGGCACAATACCCTTCATTTCTAGCACATTTAGAAAGCCATTATTTTAAATCACAAATTCCATTCTCAGCATAGCCAACTAAGCCCACGGAGCATTATTGATTCGACAACTTAAGCCCAAGCCCAAGCCATTGTATAAAGCCCTTTGAAGTTATTTCAGTTCATGAAAACTCATTCAGTGAAGCAAAAGAACTTTCCTGTTAACTAGTTTTACTCTCCATGGCAAGAAAAAGTTGTTCAGCTTTACTCTCTGTATTAGTAGCCATGTATGATAACTGATACTATATCAGTTAATGTTAATAAATACCAAATGGCAGATTTAAAATTCAGTCAAAATTAAAAATATATCTTGATGATTCAAAAAGCAGCTACAAAATGGCTACCCACATGACACAGTGAAAACTGCCACCTCCCAACACCTTTAAATTTTAAATCCATGAACAATATAACCTAAAGGACATGACTGACAAGCTGCTCTCTGGAGATAAATACAAACTTCAAGACAGAGAGTCACAAAACATAAGTTTGAGTGAATCTAGTTAAAGAGCACAGAAAATTTGACTAGACTGAATTTTTCCTTCCATGGAGATGGACAACTTTTTCCATTCACATAATTCAGGGAAGGAGACTACCCTGAAAATCTGTTCGCGACCCCCAGGTTTGAAATCACTGACTCATACAAGCTCTTTTGAATGTATTGTAAATGTCCAAGGACCATAAAGCTTTATTCTCCAAAACTTTACTCTCTTTGGCAAAAATTATAGTGCATACATCACTTAGCACATTAATTACACAATTCTTAGTGCTGTTGGACTTTTAATTGTTCAAGGTCTTACTGGCCCAAGACAGCTACTGAGATCCCCTTAGGATCTGTCCCAGTCCTCTCAATTCTACTACATGGTCACAATTCCAAAGTCATGTCCCCAGGATGGGATTTCCTGGGTGACCTTGGATCAGCCTAAACTACCTCAAGACAGTTGTTGTGAGGACCTTGTTTGAGGGAAAGAGGAATCTACAGCACCCTGAGTTTCTTGAAGGAAGAGCGACATAACAATGTGGAAAGTAAATAAAATAAAATAAAAAAGTCAATTGACTCAATTCTCCTGCATTCCATCTGTTTTTTTCAAGGAGGGTGGATAAGGACCCTATTATGCTAGCAGGTACATCTCAGCAGGAACACAATACTCTACTTCTCCAAAAAGTCACAGCCATATTAATCCATAATCAGGTCACTTTTTATATATTGACATACTTATCAAGCTACATGGATCAAAATGCACTTTATATAATTAAGGCATTCCAGTGTAATCTCAGTTTTACAACAATTAAAAAGGGGGGAAGCAGCGGCGGCATTCAGCCGGTACGCTGGGCGGGAGGAACAGGTGAGCGGCAGCCCACCGGTAGCGTACCGCTCCGTTACAGCGAAACGGAGCGGTACGCTATGGGCAGGCTGCCGCTCACCCGTTCCTCCCGCCTAGCGTACCGGCTGAATGCCGCCGCTGGGGGGAAGACTCAGTTTTCAAAATATTTGGAAACACTAACTCCTGAGCTTTGATATCCCATGAAAATCAGATGCAATGGCACTGAATAGTGTCAACCATGTTACATGAGCAGCAAAGACTGGTACTGGATTACTCAAAAAGGTATGTGTGTACTTGGTGGGAAGGGAATAACTCAATTGTAAGAATATATGTTGTGAACAGAACAACCCAGGTTCAATGCTGACATCTCCAGGTAGAACTGCATGTAGCATCTGAGTCATCTATATCCTAGACCAGAGGTTCACGAACTGTGGGTTGCAACCCAATTTTTGATGGGTCACAAAAATACTCTAACTTTCTCTTATTTTTAAAAGGATTTTTGTTTAATAAAAAAAAACCATTTATACTATAGTCATAGCACTTTCAGCTGGAGCATGACATCACTTTTACCGTTTGTGAAATACTCTGTTAGCAGACTAGGAAAATTTACTGAGCCCTTTGAAAAGCACAACTGAAGCCACACTTGTGTGTTCAAGTTGGTGAACAACCAGCTCTTACTGAAGGCCTGGTGAAGAGAAACAGAAGACAACCAGAATAGTCCCAATCTGATGAACAGGGAGCTCAAGTGAATGCTGCAGAAGGCAGTTCTCTCCCCGCCCCCCCCGGGGGGGGGTGCACTGCTTTCTGGAGCATTTGCTGCTTTTATCCTGAGTTTTGAGCAGCCTTTTTGTTTTAGTCTCATAAAGCTACGTGAGCCCCGCTAGAGTGTAATGTTAAAGTGGGTCGCGGTGCTAAAATGTTTAGGAACTACTATCCTAGACAATACACTGCCCCCCACTGTCCTGCAGAAGGCATTGTACCGACTTTCCAACAAAATCTATA
Organism: Lerista edwardsae; assembly: GCA_029204185.1. Lineage (NCBI taxonomy): Eukaryota > Metazoa > Chordata > Lepidosauria > Squamata > Scincidae > Lerista > Lerista edwardsae. The sequence goes on from JAJKFI010000001.1 coordinate 55,415,111, forward strand.
GTAAATCCATATTGTGAATGTTTTATGCAATTGTGCTGGCCCATCTGGAAAAAAAAAAGGATATGGAAGAACTGAGCTTTTTTGGGACAGGGAGTCATTTAACTTTATTATTATTTGCCTGTAAACCGCTTTGGGAACGTCTTGTTGAAAAGTGGTATATAAATACTTTTTGATTGATTGATATACAGCCTGCCCTCAGGAAAAAAAAAAAAACAAGTAAAAGAGACCCACATGGTAGATCAAATGGTGCTCCTCTTAGCAGGGGAAGAATAACTTCATCTCCCTTCATCCCAGCACAGTGGGATGTGGCTGCGGCTGGGCTGGTGTTCAGCATCTTCTTATATTAGATTGTGAGCCCTTGTGGGACAGGGAGCCATTTAGTTATTTGATTTTCTCTATAAACCACTTTGTGAAGTTTTTTTTCGGTTGAAAAGTGGTATATAAATATTTAGTAATTTTTTTTAATAAAAAAGGCTGAAACATCTGGAGCATTTTAGTTTACAAAAAACAACTCAAGGAAAACAGAAATTTGTAAAATCATGAGTTATGTGGCATGAATAGTGTGGAAAAGGTGATTGTAGGAAATTATTCTTCCAACATTTACGCACGCACGCACGCACGCACGCACGCACGCACGCACGCACGCACGCACGCAGCAAACCTTATACAACAGAGTATTTCACAAAGGGTAAAAGTGATGTCATGCTCCAGCTGAAAGTGCCATGAATATAGTATAAAAGGATTTTTTAGTAAACAAAAATCCTTTTAAAATAAGAGAAAGTTAGATTATTTGCTAAATAAGAGCCCTCTGTCCGTAAGAGTATGTGGCCTTGCATCAATCCTTTCATGTTGTTTTCCTTACAACTCACCAGTCAGAGCTCCTCCAAGGCTTCCTCTTCTAAATGGTCTTCCTTCTTCACTCAGCTGTCTTTTAAATTTCAATGGTTTGCCAGGACCAGAAGAAACTTCAGGGTTACTGGATTTTCGAAATGGCATAGCTGGAGGGGATAATATACTATCAAGCTGAAAAGGAAAAAAAAAACAATTATGTACCAAGACATCAGAGTTATAAATACAAGAGGAATAAGAACTATTTTCCAAGGGGCACCAAGCTAATTTAGGGCCCAATCCTGAGCCTCTTAGTGCCGGCAACACGAGCCTATCACAAGCTTTGTGTGTCATAGATATGCCATAAAGCCCATCTGCGAAAACTGGGACATAAGGGAGCACTGGCACTGGGCCTCAGCGCTGCAATGGGAACTGGACAGCGCTGTTCCACTGCTGGTAGCCAGTAAGCCTCTTCAGGGTGGGAAAGGGTGGGCAGGGCCGGAACCAAGTAGGGTGAGGTGAGGATCAGGGCAAGGAGAGGGGAAGATATGACAGCAGCCTCTGCCTCGATATCAACCTAACCAGGCAGCCGGAAATGGACCTCCTCAACTCTGCACCCATCCGAATAGGGGTGTAGAGCCAAGGAGACCCATTGTCTCTGGCTGCAGTCTCCCCAGAGTAAGGGCACAAACGATCCCTTCCACTGAGGAGACCTCTAGCAGCACCCCAATGCCGCTGGAGCCCTGGGCACGACCAAACTCAGGATTGGACTGCTCACTATTTGAGCCATAGGGGAGAACAAGTGCTTTCCTTTCAGTTACCACTATCATTTATCCCTTTTTTGCTGAATACATAATACTTTCCAAACTCATTTTCATTCTAGCGATGCTAATGAAATAAGTTTTGTGCATCTACATGTAGAAATATTGGAATTTCAGACCAAAACAGTAAGTGAACTGCTTATACTTGAGATATACTCCTGGGATTCAAATTGGTAGACAAGATATTTGCAGACACATCCAATTCTCGGGGGATTGTATTGGATATGCATTCACCATTCCCTCTGCTAGACCTTTAATCTTGGTACTTGTTCCCAGTTGTTTAATTTGGACATCCAGAATGAGAAGGAAGATTGGAGGAAAATTTGGGACACAATAATTTTATTTATCATGCAGGAAAAAAAAAACTACATCAAAGTGGCTTGCAAATAAACATCCGTCAGTTAGCCAGGAATGGAATAAAAATAACCACCTTGTGACAAGCCTTTGATTTGTAGCAGATCCCAGACATGAAAGTGTTTAAGAAACAGAAATCCATCGCATGTCCTTATTAAAACTTTCAGAATGGAGAATACTGCTACCAAACAAACACTAGTTTCTTTTAAACACAGCCATCCCACCTAATTGCCTCTAGCTGGCTATTTGCACTTCCCATCATGTTTACCAAACATGATGAACTTATCAAACCTTCACTTGCCTACAAGGTTTTCCCTTTAGGCTACATCCCTCTGCATACTCACTAAAACCCCAGGGGTATTTGAAAATGATGGTGGTTTGTTTTTGTGTTGTTGTTTTTTTGTAGATTTGTAATTTGAAAGGCAGAAAGTGGTGTTATGTGCTTATTTTCTCATTCCAAGTTTTCATTCTTATTCATTGTAAATGCTTGAAAAGTGTACTGGGTAGCAGATACAGCCATGATATTATTTGTAACTAAAAAGTAAGTACCTTAATTTCTGGAAAATCTCTTAACTTAATAAAATATCTTTTATTCAGATATATTTTTTATTCAGATATGTTAACACTGAAAAGGCGGTGTTCGGTTTTTTTATACGTTGTTAACACACACACACAAAGCCACCCCTACTAATTTAACTCAGTGGTAGCATACACAGCCTCCCTTATTTTGGAGCTACCTAGTGATACTTCTGGATAGACTTACAGTATTTCTAATGTCAGACTTTAGTGTAAAATGCAGTTCTTCTCAACAAAGAAGAGGAGAAGGATGGGGAAAGTGAACTGAAAAATGATTCTGTATACAATGTGTTCTAGGGCTTGGGGGCTTCAGTGTTTGTTTATAGAGTATGTGAAAAATTATAATTAGTGTATAATTAGTGGTTAAGTTAGTGTTAGACAGAACTCAGGTACCCTGTGCTAGTTTGCTAATATAGTTGATATTATTGAGCTGAACTATAGCAATTAAAATTAATATGAAGGTTGGGTAACCTTGGTCAACACAATTGCAGTTAGTACTTCAACTGAGAAGCTCTAGCCAGGGGCAGGGGGAGGATCTGGAATTGTTGACCAATCAGAACTTTGGGAGGAGGGGCATGCCAGGCCATGGATTCACCATGCATTTATTCTTCCCCCTTTGAAAGGGGAATTGTTAAATTCTTCTCCCTCTTTTCCATTTACATTGCTTTCTAGGTTTTAAAAGCGTTTCCTTTTGAATCCATGAATGCAGGAAACCATGCTAGTAGTAACCTCAGGGTACATTTGCAAAACTAGTCAAGACCCTACTATTTTGAATCAAAGCAATTTTTAAATATCACAATTGCTACTTGGTAGGTTCCTTGAAAGATGCACGTCTGCAGTTAAGTTCAACAAGGAACCTGTAATGTGCAAAAACTATTAGAATATGGATTGACCACATTGTGAACTGTACCCCAAAGCTGCATTGTGTGGGAAGCCTTCAGGTAGAAACAGCTACATGGAAACTTCCCACATAATACAGGGCGGCCCAGTGATGAACAATCACACTCACAAATGCCAGAAGGAACAGCCAACATCTGAGGGAAATACGGCAGCTTGTGAAGAACAAGCAAACCATACTAGAGGTCTACAATCCAGCCAAGCTTAAATATGCTTGCACTATAAATAGTCACTCATATGATTACCTGTGGTTATCTTCCAGTAATCAAACAGAAATGCTTTTAAGCCAGAAAGTCTAAAATAAGTACATTTAGGTAGGCAGGCAACAAACATGCAATATATGCAAAATAACTTAAAATGAATTTACTAAACGGCTCTAATTCCTTCGTGTTTCACCATGGTTAAAGCAGAAACCATACTTCTATCCACTTCATGTATAAATACTAAGACAGATTTTAAAGTTCAGATGAATTCATCATGAAAATACACTACTTGTTGAATCATAAAACTTTACAATTCATCACTTCCACACATCTTCATTTTAACTGTGTAGTAGAGAGTAGAAGAACAGCCACCAGATGGCACTATACTATAATTAACAAAAAGCAGCATTTCCATTCCTTATAAAAACTAAGTATAATTTAAATTATCCAACAAGAGACATTCTCTTCAGATTAAATTTCTGACAGAAAATTTTTACCACCTATTTTAGATTTTTGTAAAAAGGAAATATAATTTGTAACAAGCATTTTGTCCCAAATCTGTGCGTTTCCATCAACATGGATAAATCGGTGAACTTCCAGCACACAGATGATGAACTTTCAATATCTGTAACCTGTACAATCCAACAGACAAATTAATTCCGCTCCCATGTTTCCTTCGCCGTCTACCCCTTGTGCTTGCTGACAGACTAAGTGAACAGAAGACTAATAATTTCACACAACAATCAAAACAGAGCAGCACATGCACATTTGCTCACGAGTAGGCAACGTGCCTAGGTTCACTTCGAAGTGCAAGCCAAAGGGAATGCAATGCCACCAGAATGGTCCCAATTGGATGAACACAAGCCCAACAAATTCCCAAGAAGATTTCCCTCCCCAGCTGACAAGGAAAAGTATTGAGCCTGATGGAAAGCAAAACTGAGCCATGGGTGTACATTGACTCATGAGTAGGCAAATTTGCCTCATCTCCTGAGATGAGGCCAAGTGAAACAAGGCCATCAGAATGATCCCAATCCACTGAATGTGGATCTCAACAAATGCTCCAGAAGGCAGTCCCCCTCCACCACCAAAGGGTAAAAACAGGCTTGAGTAGCTGGTAAGGTGAAACCTTTTTGTCTCGTACAGCTAGGTGAGTCCCAATAGAGCAGTGGTTCTCAAACTCTCCGGGAGTTTGGGAACCATTGTAAGTGTTAGTGGGGGCAGGAAGTGGCAATGATGCGATTACTGCTGGCAGCATAATGGGTCTGGGTGGACCTACCACTGCCGACCCCAGCATCTGTGAGAGTCGGGGAGCCCCACAGACCCCTCTGCAGGGCTCCCTGTGTGTCCAAAAACTTTAAAAAAAACTATCGCCATCCACTTCCAATCATGAAACCGGGCCACAATTATTATTTTTTTGAGGTTTACTGCCTCTGAACAAGGAAGTTACATTCAGCTATCACAACTAACCTCTACTATATTTGTCCAACTCTTAAAAAACTCATCTAAACCTGTATGCCCCCCTGCTGACTGGGCAAAGATGCACTTTCTAAAGCGCTGGATCTCTTATATTCAGCAGAGGAGACCAAGTGCACCCTAGCCAAGCATCTTTTAAATGGGTGTTTGTTGGTGCCTCTTCTGCATCTTTTCAGACTGTAAGTGCTTTGGGGACAGCAGACCATTTATTTATGCTACATGAACTGCTTTGTAAACTTTTTACAAATATAAATTTTTGTACTTTGGCATTGAATTTCTCAAGTTATTTACAAATTGTGTGAACATAGAGGCTATTTACAGAAGCTCCCCTACTTAAGAACAGGTCTCAGGACTATCTGTGAGCTGTTTTGTTCTTCAGACTACAATTACTATTATCAGTAGTAAACATGTTGTAAAAAAAAGGTTTCAGTACACCTACAGTACTCTATATTGCATGGTCTTACCATAAGAAGTAGACTAACAGGACTTGCTAGTGCTGACTGGAATGGTGGCTGCGGCGGCAATGGTGGCAGACAATAAGGGAGAGAGGTAAACCCTTCCTGTCCTCTTTTCAGTGTCTAGTGGTCAAGATGCTGCCATCGCCGCCGCCACCACTATCACCTCCGTCAGCTGGTGGAGGGAATGCCAGAGGTCAGCATTCCTTCTGCAGCCATTACAGGAAACAGTAGCAGCACAGGATGTCGAGGGAAAGGTAAGTGAAGGAGGCAGAGTGCAGGAGTTACCCTCCTTGTTCTTCCAGTTAATCACAACATTGATAATACTCAACATCAATAACAATTAAAGTATATAGTTTATTTTAAATTTATTTTCTCTGTAAACCGCTTTGTGAACTTTTTTGGTCAAAACTGGCTTATATTATTATTTTATTATCAACTACTGTTAACAATATCTCGTTGTGACGAATTTGCGAAACACTTTGCAGAGACGGTCGATCAGATTCGGCACGACTTGGACGCCACTGTGGGCATTTCTAGTGATGTCCCCGGGGAACCTATCTATCCCATTATTTGGGATTCTTTTCAGCTTGTTGAACCTGAGGATGTGGACAGGATTCTCTGCAGCGTGAGACCTGCTGCTTGCCCGCTTGACCCTTGCCCAGCATGGCTACTTAGAGCTGCCCGGGGAGGGCTGGCCGAGTGGACGGGGAGGGTGGTGAATTCATCGCTGAGGGAGGGGGTGCTGCCGCCTGCTTTGAAGCAGGCGATAGTTCGCCCCCTCCTGAAGAAACCCTCCCTGGATCCCACTAATTTAAATAACTTTCGGCCAGTCTCAAATATCCCATTTCTGGGCAAGGTGATTGAGCGGGTGGTGGCGTCCCAACTGCAGAGGGTACTGGAGGAAACGGATTATCTGGACCCATTCCAATCTGGCTTCAGGCCGGGGTTCGGGACGGAGACTGCCTTGGTCGCCTTGGTGGATGACCTACGCCGAGGAATGGACAGGGGGAGTGTGACCCTGTTAGTCCTGCTGGACCTCTCAGCGGCCTTCGACACCATCGACCATGGTGTCCTTCTGGGTCGGCTGGCTGGGTTGGGGCTTGGAGGCACTGTTTTGCAGTGGTTCCGCTCCTTCCTGGCTGACAGATCCCAGAAGGTGGTGCTGGGGGACGCTTGTTCGGCACCCCAACCTCTTAAGTTTGGGGTGCCGCAAGGGTCTATCTTATCCCCCATGCTATTTAACATCTACATGAAGCCGCTGGGAGAGGTCATCCGGGGGTTGATGACAGCATCAATATGCTGATGACACCCAACTTTATCTCTCCTTTCCCCCTGATTCTGAGGAGGCAGTTGAGGTCCTGAATCGTTGTCTGGAGGCAGTTGGGGGCTGGATGTGGGCGAACAAGCTGAAATTAAATCCGGATAAGACAGAGGTGCTCTTGGTCCGGAAATCCACAGCTCGGGTATTGGATTATCGCCCTGCTCTGAATGGGGTTGCACTCCCTCTGAAGGAGCAGGTTCGCAGCTTGGGGGTTCTCCTGGATTCACAACTGCACCTGGAGTCTCAGGTGTCGGCGGTGGCCAGGGGAGCCTTTGCTCAGCTTCGGCTGATCCACCAGCTGCGACCGTACCTGAGCTGTGCGGACCTGACCACAGTGACCCATGCCCTAGTGACATCTAGATTAGACTATTGCAATGCGCTTTATGTGGGGCTGCCTTTGAAGACGGTCCGGAAATTACAACTGGTACAGAACGCGGCTGCTTGGGTGGTTGCTGGGGCACAGCGGTTTGACTCTGTCGAGCCGTTGCTTCGGCGACTACACTGGCTGCCGGTTCTGTTCCGGGCCAAATTCAAAGTGCTGGTATTGACCTTTAAAGCCCTTTACGGCTCGGGCCCAGGGTATTTGAGGGACCGCCTCCTTCCATATAATCTTACCCGTACTCTGAGGTCATCTGGGGGGGCTCTTTTGACTGTGCCGCCACCAGGAGAGGTGAGAGGGGTGGCGGCCAGCAGGAGAGCCTTCTCGGCGGTGGCACCCCAACTTTGGAATACCCTCCCCTTAGAGCTAAGAACTGCTCCCTCGTTGGCGGTATTTCAGCGGGGACTGAAGACCTTCTTGTTTAAACAGGCTTTTAGTTGCTGATAGGCTGGCTGGTCTTGTATTTTTTGTATTTTTTATTTTTCTGCACTTGATCCAGGGAATAACAATTGTATTTGTATATTGTATTTTTATATTGTTTTTTAATCACTGTTTTTAAATTATGATGTTTTTATTCTGTTTTTTAATTGTTTTTTGTATTGCCGCCTTGAATGCCTTTTTAGGCAGAAAGGCGGGGTAAAAATCTTTAAAATAAATAAATAAATATCTCTTTAAAAACTTGGAAGGCATGGGGAGGATTAAGAAGCGCATGCAGACCTAGCAATAGCAAAATAAAATCGAAAAATCAGGATTGTCCCTTTAAGAGTTTTAAGACTGAAAAGATATGCTGGCAGGATGAAAGCAGTAAAATATACTAAATGCAGGTTTTTTTTACTTTAGATCAGGGTTTTCAAACTTTTTAGCATCAGAACTTACTTTTTAGAATGACAATCTGTCGAGGACCCACCGAAAGTGATGTCATGGCCAGAAGTGCCATCAATGTCTATTTGCAGCCGTGACACAAGCAAAACCATCACAAAGCCCTCCCCCTTTCCAGTGTCCCATCTTCCCATATTTTCAATACGGCTGCTCTAGGTGATTCGCGACTCACCTGAAACTGGCTCACAACCCACTGGTGAGTTCTGGCCCACAGTTTAGGAACCACTGCATTAGATCATCAAACAGTTGAGGACTGTTTGATGGGGGATCTCCTGTAACTAAAATGGGGGATCTCCTGTAACTAAAAGCACAGGATCTCTCTGGGATGGAGAACAGGCTTGCCTCCTTGTCATAACTGACCTCAATATCCCAAGAAAAGATTTTCCTTCTGTCAAGTTGTGTTCCAGACTGAAGCCTGCCAAAACGGTCTCATAAATCTCACGAGATGGGAGCTGCTGAGGACAAAACCAGCCTTTGCCTACCTAGCCTCTACTCTTCCCTGCATTCTATTTCATGTTGCCATGTCAATATGAGCTGGAAGCTTGGAAATTGACAGCAACCACAGTACCTTGCCACAGGTAAATTGACTGGGCCAGATCTACTTTTTCAGACTGGGGAGCAGAAGGCAAAATTCAAAATAATGTATGTGCTAGAGGTCCCGCAAAGTAAAGAACACTTTGCTTCCTACCCACTTCTTCTTCCGCCATTCGAAACGCAGCTGTTATGAGATAGGTAGGCAGTAGAAGCATTGGAAACACACTGACCCTTGCTCTGCAAATCCTGGCTTTGAGAGTGGGCAGGAGAGAGGTCATTCATATCAAACCTACTTCTTGTCCCATGCAGCCACTCAACACTTATCAGATGCTGTGTTTTACTTTTCTTCACACAAGTCACTGTCAGCCATTCATTCCAACATGGAAGAAAGTGTACCAAGCATGCAGGGACATCAGTAGACAAGTATTAAACCTGCCTGGATTACCTCTATGATTCATGTGGGGTAAATTCACCTTACAACTCTGCCATTTATTTTGTCCCAGGGATTATAATAGGGGCCACTGAAATCTAAACAAATCCCCCTTCCATTTCTGGTTCAGAGAATGTTTGCATCTCTCTTCAAAAAAGCACGGTTTTTCTCAGTATTGAAGCTCTGTCTCTACTACCACCTCAATGAACAGTATTGTTGATCCCTTTCTGCGTATCCCTTTCTGCGCTCTCCCAGTCTGAGAAAAGTATTCGCTATACCATAATCCCATGCAATAAGCATGCAGTACTGTTCTGTTCTTTCCATAGACAAGACGAAGCTTGCATTCTATTCCACAGCCTTAATATTAGGAGAGAGTTAGAAAGACCAACATAGTAGCCAGGTTCAGGTGTAATGCTAAACCAGAATTCAACTGTGGTTTTACATTACCAGCATGAACCTCAGACTTGCACTCTCCCAGCCAAGTAAGCGGAAGAAATTAGCTGGTTCTATTCTCAGTCTAAAGCAGCTGATTTGTCATTTCACCTGAACCAAACAAATCATGGTTTGGTCTGTGAAAAAGACAGTATCAAACTAGATTTGATGTCCTAGCTCAGTGCTATTCAAACTGTGGGTCGGAACCCACTTGGTGGGTCACAACCTGATGTCAGGTGGGTCCCAAAAAGCTGGGGGCAGCCATGTTGGAAACTGCAGACTTTATTCTTGTTATATTCCTTTTGTGACTGTTAGTAGTTTGAATTTTCAAGCAAGGGTTTGTTTTTTCATTTTTAGTTCAGTGTTTTTACATCATATTTTGTCCCAGCTTTCTGTCAGGGATGTTTTATAGTTGTAGAATTGCTGCAGTCCAAGAATGCCAATTTGCATTTCAGGAGTGTCATTTTATGGTGTTACAATGACAGTACTTCCTGCTTGATGATGTCACTTTCTGCCACAACATCACTTCCAGGTTAATGACATCACTCCCAACCTGAATGCCATTCTAAAAAGTGGGTCCTAGTCTAAAACGTTTGAATACCACTGTCCTAGCTTATTCAAATCTACGGTTAGAACAAACCACAATTTGCCAGATTTAAATACAAAAAAATCATACTTTGTTTCAAATCAAGAACCAAAGCAGCGAATTTCTTCCCCCAAAACAAGAACCTAAGATTCATGCAAGCCTCAATGTATTCAGTGTAGACAGCATGTGACTAGAAACAAATGTGCTGCAATTCCCTAAAAGTGTATTTGCAAGGCTTTCCCTCTGGTACCAGAAACAGAAACTATTTTCTAGCTGCTCTCAGAGAAACGCTGTCAATTTTCATATTCCACAGGCAACATTTGTTAAACTGTTGAATACTCCTTCATTAGAGGCTAAGACAAACACCAATTAAAAATCAACCACAATATATTTAAAATAATTTGTATTTATAAGGCCCATTAACATATTTTACATGTGTCAGTCTTGATTTTAAAAACTGGATTATAGACGAAGACAAACAAAAGAGTGACAGCAATTTCACAGCTGTAGGCTCAGCCACAGGGTAAAATCATAGTGAGTTTGCTTTCAAAGTCACTTTCAATCTTGGAGAGAAAAAAATTAAGTACATATTAAAGAGAGGCATTCATATTCATAGTTTGTTGACACCATCATCATTTGGCTAGTGAAAAATGCTTTAATCTGCAGAATAGAGTATGCATGCTTGAGAAGGAGATTTTCCTATTTACCATGAATACTAATGAAGTCAACTCGGCTTAGTTCATTTATAAAATCCATTTCTACTCTGTCACCAATGAAATTCTAACCTACCTAAAATGGCTTAATTTGCTCAGATACGAAATAGACTTCAGAAAGCTAATTGTTCATTCAGGTCTAAGCACTTCGACCCATGCTCAATTACATCTCATTTTCCCCTCTGTTACATTAAAGCATATACTACAAATGCAAGCCAACACATTCTCAACCCAGAGTTGAAAAACCACGGGTTGAAGAACAATGATTGTGGGCTTGTTTGATTCTCATATGTTAGCCTTTCTCCACTTTGTCTCAAAGACATCTGCCCACAATAGGGCTAACATTTGGGTCTGTTTTGTTTTTAATAAAATGGGAGCACAGATATGCATCGCTTAACGACAGGGATACATTCCCCAAAGCCCATCGTTAAATGAACAAGTACCTACAGGTACTTACCCCATGTGGCCTCCCACAAGCGAGTGCACCCAAACAAGCCCACCAAGAGTGCTCTGAAATTGCCCTGCCACCACTGCTCAGGCACCTGAAAGGCTGTTCCCTACTGCTCATGCACCAGAAAGTGTTGTCTGCTCCACCAGATGGATACTGCCCCAGCAAGCATTGCACAGGACCAGCTCATGGGGATGGCAACAAGTTGGAACACTATCCATCAGCTAGCCCTGAATGATGCCTGCTAGGTTGATATCTGGCCGGTGGAATCGGTGTGAAAACAGTGGCAGCCAGTGAGCAGCAGGAATTGGCCTTTCAGGTGCACAAGCAGCAACAGCGGTGGCAGGGCAGTTTTAGAGCACTCTTAATGTGCCAAACATAATCATACGACCACTTTTTCTCTTCCCCTTCCTCACTAAGCTCATTCTGACCTTTAGCCCTCCTGACTCAATACACATACACTGTTACACACTTGCATTCATCTTTTGTCAATTTGCCTTTCATTTCTTATACACATCTCTTATGGGCTCCTTGTAGATCCAGTCTGGTATTTAACCAGATCCTCTAGGTATTTAACCATCTTCTCCCTTGTTGGGATCATTTGAGATTGCCATCTTCAGGGCCTCCCTTTTAAGAAATGTCCATCCATCCTGAGCCCATCTCTTCTAGAGGGTTTTGGAATTTTGCCGTTTTTTTTTTCATCTTTCCAAATTCCACTTTCCTAAAGTCCAGGACACACGTCCAACTCCGCCCTGCTTTCCCCTCATCTTCATAGCATGAATCCCTGAAATGGACATGGTCACTCACTCTTAATGTTCCCTCCATCTTTACCTCATCAATTAGTTCCACCCCACTGGTGAAGATGTGGTCTAACATAGCAGACCGCTGGGTGCCTCCCTTCTATTTTCTATTGTCAGCAAAGCAGATCAAGAATTTGACCATTCACTCTTGGGAGAGTACATTTCCGCACAGATATCTGGATGGTTGAAATTTTCCATTATTATCCCATCTCTCCTCTTTGAAAATTGCCATTTACTTGAGGATGCAGCATCCAAATCTTTCTTCCGGCTTGACTCCCCCATAGTTATGTCACATCACTTCCTTCCCCTTTTATTTTTCTCCAAATGCTCTCAAACAACCTTTCTGTCTCACTTTCTTCATGGATTTCTTCAGATGCAAGTTTTCTTTTTAGCACTGCATTCCGTTCATCCATCTCATCCCACCAGGTTTCAGTAAAGCCGACTAGATCTTTGCTGTAGCAACAGTTCCAGTTCATCTGGTTTGTTTCTAATACTTGTGTATTGGTGGAGAGATTGGTGATTCCAATCACCTACATTCCCTTTTCCAACCATCAGTGCTGTGCTGAATGTGGAGTCATCCCCCCAATAGCTAGTTAAAAGCTATTGCTTAAATCCTCATGATCAGACTCAACATGCTTCTTCCTGAATATATTTTTCCTGCCATTGTGAGAAAGAACCCATCTCTTCCCAGCAGACTGTCATCCTGAAAGCAGAGACCATGGTCCAGGAAACCAAATTCCTCTTATCAATACCATATGTGTAATCATTCATTAGAGTATTTTTTTTGTTCCCTTTGCACGACATGACATGGTAGCCTCATCCTACCTGGAAAGAGAAGACAGCTGAAAAGATATTTGAAGAGAAGATACGCTTCCAGCCCATGCACCTTTTTCACCAGAAGTGCTATCCACTTGCACTTGCTGCATATATAGTTAATTATATCGGCTGACAAGAACAGGAACATGTCACATTCTGTGCAAAACCCAGGTCCTCCTTCCCTGTAGGCTACATTCCTTGGACTCCACAAAGTCTCTGGGGTTGCTGCTATATAGTTCTGTGGCATGATGTTCTGTGCAAGTGATGTAACACTTCCGGGTCACAGGGCCGCCGAACACAATCAGAACCTCATTCTGGTCACGTCCAGAGCCTTTATGAGGCCCACAGAGGCGGCACATGGCCAGTGCAGGCTTTAGAAACTCCTTGGAGGTGTTTAAAAAGCACTTCTTGTTTTTGATGAAAACATGCTTTTGAAACATCTCCAGGGAAGTTCTGAAGCCCACAGTGACCATATGCTGACTGCAAACCTCAGAATGGCTCTGAGTATGACTAGAGAACATCTCCAGTCATGTCCAGGAATTCAAGGGAGGCTCAGCCTCACCTACCTCCAATGACCACATGTCCCTGCTGCTGTAGTATTCCACTTGCTTTCTGCAGCAAAACGTCCATGTAAATCTCCTTTTTTTTTTTTTTTGCAATTCTGCTCGCAGGCACAGGTCACAAATTCCCTGGTTCTGGCTCACTTCTAGAAACTGAACTGAAACTGCAGTAAGGCTAGAAGTCCTCCCCTAGCTAGTCCTGTGACTCAGCATGTTAAGTCCCTCCTACAAATACCATGAGCCAGGGGCGCCGACTTGATCTCACCATTGGGTGTGCGAGTAGCCATGCCCCCTGACATAGCCACGTAGCCACGCCCCTGACATAGTTATGCCCCCTGATGTAGCCACATAGCCACACCCACACAGCAGTAAGCACATTTAAAAATGGAGGGAAAGATCCACAGTCCAAACCACTATAAAAAAAATGGAGGGAAAGGAAAGGGAGGGATCTCTTTTCAAATGACTCCAAAGCCAGTCCAAAAACAAACATGTCCCGCAGGAAGCCCAGGTCTATCTGCCCCCAGGACTCCAAAAATGACCAAATCCTGCCGGAGCCCAGGTCTATCCATTATAAGTATAGCAGGTAGACCTGGGCTCCAGAGCTCCCTCGGAGCTCCTGATGAGGTTGAATTTGGCGAGGGAGATTCAAACCTCACACTAGCAGCAATAAGTTTATACAGAACAGGGATCTCAGAAAGGGGGGAGAGGAAAACTTCCTGGAGCAACATAAACATTCTATTGCAGCAGCAACATAAACATCCAGCAGCACTAAGTTAAGGATTTAGGAACCAACGAAGGGAAGACTCAAACTCCCACCTGCAGCCGCACATTAATACAGAGAATAGAGATCTCCAAACCAACAGAGGGGAAGGGGCAGAGAACCTTCCTGGATTATTCTCACCCAAGAGGAGCAGCAAAGCAGTACAGAGGAATCTCAAGCCGGCACTTTATAAACAAAGCAAGAGAAGGAGCCCCACTTCAGCTCAATTGCCAAGCATGGCTCATAATTCAAGGGGAAATGGTAGCTGGGGGGAAATGCACTCCCCATGCAAAAATAGTCAATTGCCTTCAGCTTGCAGCTCCAATTACCCCTTTTCTGCTTGAAAGAGAAATTTAAAAGGGGAATGGCGGCTGGGGGGAAAATGCACTCTAAATGCAAAAACAGTCAGCCAGAAAAAATAAGGGTGGGGCTCACTAGCACGTTGCCCCCTTAAGAGCGAGGCCTAATGCCAATTGGCCTAAAGCCAGCCCTGGTAGCATGGACATGGTGGTGCTATGCTCTTTGGGTTTGCCCAACATTGTGGGTGCAGAGCACCCATTGCAAATTATTGTGGGTGCTGTCATCATACCAGCACCCACGGAGTTGGCACTACTGCCATGAGCTTTCAGGGAGTCACATTAGTTTGTCTTGGTTTTAATTTGCTTTATCTTACTGTAAGTTACTTCTGGTTATCTTGATAGGCAAGAAAGGGGCAGAAATGTTTTGAAATAATAAAATAAGTAACTGCTGGAAAAACAAATAGGAACAAACAGGCAAATGGGATGGAAAAGGCAAATTTTTAGCAGGGACTGAATTCATGGAACCAAAAAGATGGTAAGTGGAAAAATGTTCCAGTTATATACAACAGCTAGAGAAAACAAGCAAAAGAAGAATCTAAAGGTCATTTTAAGGGATTTCTTAAGGACTATCGATGTTATAGGACAGTGACCTAAAATTGCATAAAGGGGAGGGCGGGTATGGCTTTTTACTAAAAGCACCTACCCAGTCTGCTTTGTACTATACTGCTGCATCATTGCATGGACAGCAATTAAAGATGGTCAGAATAATGACGTTCAGTTTTCGGCAAATTTCTCTCAGAAATTGCCAGGGAATTCATGAATACCAGTAAGCAATTTGAACAGTTTTTTTTTAAAGAACCAAGCCCAGTTTCGCATTTCATGTTTTCAAATATTCTACCAAACACACCTACATCCTTGAAATCAGTGTCTGCCAGACTGAGGGTGCAACCCTAATCTGGAGTTAGGCCGGCACAGTTAGGGCAGCAAAGTTTGGCCAGCACAAGGAACAACGTAAAGTGTGTTTGGACCACTCTCAGAGTCAGGGAGGATGGCACATGTCTAGTCCAACTGTGCTGGCCTAATATAACTCCAGATTAGGATTGGGCTTTGAGTTTAGTTTATAAAAAACAAAATCAAACTATGAAAATTGGTACATTATTGTGGATTTCTTTAAAGGAAACTGGTTTTTTGGGGGGGGGAAGCTTGCACAAGGAGCAGGTTTCTTTAGTAAAATCAGTGATGTTTCCTGTTGATTCCTGGGGGGAAAAATCACCTGACTTCTTTACTACTTCTAAACAGCAGACAAATCACTCAAAGCATGAAATTCAACAGAAAAACGTAATTTTAATGTTATTTAATTTAGACAAATGAGAGAATTGACACATAAAGTGCCTTATGATTTACTGTTAATGACAAGCATAAAGCTAGCAATAAAAAGGCTAAAGACATCTGAATAATTTATCACTCTCAGACTCTCAATAAGTGATATAAAGTGAATACTTTGTCTAGCTGAGCCCCTCCCCTGAGGAGTGTGTATGTGGCCTTCAACAGAACCATAGGACTCTCAGGAAAGCATTCTCATGAAGAATGTTCCAGCCCTTACACAGCTGCGGATATCAGTTTAAAAGTATTTAATAATTGGAGACCAAGTTTTAAACAAAGGATTCCCAGTTCTTGATGTTATCAGGAGGGCAGCCTTAATCATGAGGAAGCCCCAAGTCCTCTTCAATCAGGAGGCTTTCTCCCAATTGCTACAAGAGGAAAGCCTCCCTGCCAAACAGAACTATTGCCTCAACACTAAATTATAACTCTCAAAAATTATTTCAGAGAAAAACAGGAGAGATCTTTAAAAAATCCTTCCTTACCTACCCACCCACCCAGAAATCCTCATTAAAAAACTAAATAGTCCTAATCTTCTAACAGAACACTCTCAAATAAACATAGGACCAGAATATGGACCAGGACCAAACTCCAATGTAGTTCTCTTTTTCTCCCACAGCATCATCAGGAAGGCATCATTAGCCTTTGGGGATATATGCATGCTCTAGGAGACTGGGATTTCCTATTACACCAACAACCTCTGCAGAACAGTCTCTTCAAACAGTATCTGAAAAGGAAAATGTGTATATACTACAGAAGTGGTTCTCAAAACACTTCAGCACTGGAACCTGCTGGACCCACCAAAAGTGATGTCACGGCAGGAAGTGTTGTCATTGTGTCATCAGAGCCTGCTGCTTTCCTGATAATGCAGCAATACGTTCGGTTATTTCTCACTTTGCTACTGAAAAATGGCTGAATCAAAGAAAAAAAGCCTATTTACAACCCTGATACAAGCAAAACAAGCACATAGCCCTCCCCTTTTCCAGCATCCCATCTTCCCATATTCTCAATTTGGCTGCTCTAGGTGCTTCGCAACCCACTGTTGGGTCCCAACCCACAGTTTGGGAACCACTGTACTACAGCATCTAATTGTAAAAGTTTAATATTAAATTGTTGTGAACTAGCTAGCTAGCTTCAGGGCTCAATCCTAACCTGGAGTTAGGCCAGCACAGTTTAGCTGGCACGAGGGACACCATAAAGTATGTTTGGACCACTCTGTCAGAGAGGCCAGCACACAGATGTACGCCATCCCCCTTGACTTCGAGAGTGGTCCAAACATGCTTTATGGTGGCCCCTGTACTGGCCAAACTGTGTCGGCCTAAATCCAGGTTAGGATTGCGCTCTCAGAAAATTAAGATGTCAGACAGCAAAACTAATAAAATCTTCATTTCAGTTAGGATGCAGGAAAATTGAACTGAGTGAACATGACAAGTCTGCGGAAGGCTAACCTGAACCTCGGGTATATGTGGAAGGATTCTTCGTAATGTTTAATCCTTTTTTTACACTTTAGGAAAATTAGGACATGAAATTTGGAACAGCAAATAAGTATGCTCACACTGAGGTGTATAAGGAGGTTATCAAGTCAACTTTTATATACTGTTCACTTCCAGGACCATAGATCTACTTGGGAACAGCTGAAGAGAATTCAAATAGCGCCAATTCTTAAAGCTGTACATTAAATTTTATTGTGATTATATGACCTTTCCATTGAGCCACCAACTCTCACTATCTCTTTGTGCAGATATGAACTTACACCAAGAACCAACAAAGTTTTGTCCTGAAATTCAAGCTATATATTTTGACAAGAAATTAATAATGAAAATATAGGGAGACAGAAAAATTCCATTTCCTTCACTATATAGTGAAGATATCTTGATGTACATGTCCAAACTTTCTCAGTATAGTCAAAACTCTACTCAGCAATTAGTTTGCCTTTACATAAGAATTGCAAGCAATGACCAAGTGCCTGAACACAATTAAAAATTATAATTTCAGGGAGTGCTAGATAAATTCATATGTCCAGAACACACATCCTATGACTAGTATTTCAGGTGACCGAAATATACCATAACACACATCTAAAACGTTTCATGCAGTTTGTTTTTCATCACAATATTGCTTGATGAAAAGAAGCTCCAACTCCAAGATTGTGATTGCAATTCAATACATAAAAGTATATATTGTACAGTCACTAGTGCCACCACACTCGCATTTCTTTCTGGGTTTCATTAGGTTAAACTATTTTAGTATATCAGAACAAATTTCTTTCTATGAGGTAGGTTACTGAAGATGTATACGACAAGAAAAAGGATTTCCCCAAAGGAACACTGTCATTGGATGTTTAAAATAACTTGCAATGGATTTTGTAGATTTGCATGAAATGTATTGCAAACAATTTTATTTCCACCTAGCGCATATCTGAAGTCACTGAAGTCTATCTAATGCTACCTCATGCACTGTAACATATTGAAACAGTGATATATGTTGCTACTTGATCTTTCGCTTCTTAACAGAACTTGCCAAACAAAAGTGTATTTCTACAAAATATGTGGCTTTTAAAAAAATTATCTTTGAAATGCAGAACTTTATTTGTAGCTAGTTTTGTGCCTCTGAATTCTGCCAAGGACAGGGGCGCCAACTTGGTCTCAACATTGAGGGCCCATAGCCTCGCCCCCGACATCGCCCTGTCCCCACCCCCGATGTCACCCCGCTCCACCCCTTACAGCAGTGAAACAACTTCTTCCAATTAAATAACACAAATCATGTGCACAATTTATTGAATACTGATAGTCTCTGCATCACTTCTGACCCACCTCCTTTTCCAGCACTGAATCGTCTGAAGCAAGGGTCAGGGGTGGGTTCTGGGTTCCCCCCCCCCCAACGTTCTTGAGCAGAATCATTGTGGGACTCAGAGTCCATGAGTTCCACCAAAGCCTGTGAGATCTCCCTGTAATTGGACAGGATCAAGGCCAAGGAATGATAGCGGATTGTCCACTAGTGGTGCAGAAAGGGCACATACCCTGCGCAGGTCAGTCTCCAAACTGGCCTTGCAAAGCCTTGAAGATGGCGTAGCGTTTGGGAGAGTCCTGGATGAAATTGATGTGGTCTTGAGCCTTGGATAGGGCTTTGTAGCATCCCTCGACCCGCTTGACAAAGCGCTGGATGGTGCGGCTCAAGCTGTGAGCCATGCAGTGCACAAACACAGCTCGGGGTTCCACGCACCGCATTCTGGCCTGCACGCCGCTGATTGCCCCAGCCATGTTCTGAGCCCCGTCAAAGCACTGGCCTCTGCAGTTGGACAGTGGCAAGTTGAATCTGCGGAGGACATCCTGGATGATGCAGAAGAGGGTCTCCAGCCGGATATTGGCAGTCAAGTGGAACCCAAAGAACAGTTCCTCTACTTCCAGACCCTCTGTGACTATCCAGAAGCAGATGGACAACTGCTCCTGGATAGTGGATGGAGATGTCTGAAGTTTCGTCAACCATGACAGCATAATGCTGGGCCTGGGCTATCCGAGACACCAAAGAGCGGGTGATGCTCATGATCTCCAGCATCTCGTTGCAGATTTCATGGGATCACCACTTGTAGGAATTGCACTGCATCCATCTCTTTAAAATGGGGGAGTCATCACATCTCAACCTCAGGAGTTTAGTTAAGTTGGCCGCATCCACATGGCTGTGAATGGCCATTCCTTGGATGGCTAGATGTTTCAGAGATGACAGTATCTTAAGCAAAGCTTCCCTGCTCTCCAGTCTGGCTTGTTTCTGGGCATTGGACAGCTGAGCGGACACAGTCAGGCCAGAGCTTAAAGTTTGCCTTTTGAACACGGACTCTCTGTGACATTCTGGTATCTCATGCTTCCTGAACCTTTCCAGACCCTTCTGCCAGCAACTGAAGCCCATCTCATTGAAGCTCAACTGCAGTTTACTGACAAAGGTGACACACTTCTGCTGGAATGCCAACTTGCAAACTGAACAAAACACTGCATCTTTTGACTCATCGTATTCCAGCCAGGGATAGGTCTTCACCCAGTGGGGTTGAAATTTTCTTACCCTACATCACCGCGTGTGCCTGACCGCTTGCCCTGCTGTGCTGTGGGAGGTGGAGGAGGCTGAACCACTTCCGGCAGGGTGTCTGGGGTTTGGATGTCTGTGGGTGCTGCTACTGAATCTGATCCTCCTCGCGGAGGCGGCACTGAGCAGGGGATGGATGGCAAGGAGGAGGAGGAAGTAGATGGCATTGGCAAGGAGGAAGAGGAGCAGGAGGACATTTCTCCACTGTCAGACTCAGCAGTGGACGTTCTAGGCTTCCTCACTATAAATCTATCCATAGTCACAGTTTCAGAGGGAGGGAGGGAGGGATGATGGAGGGCGGAGACCACAGAAGCGAACTGAGTGGCTGGCTGAGTTCAAATGATAATAAAACTAAATAATATACACAGGTGGAAAACCAATGAAACGCTGCTGCTACTGCTGGTTCAGAAGTGGGTTTAAGTGTGCCCACCACTGCTGGGGCAGAGCCCTGCCTGAAGCTAACTGAGTGGCTGAGTTCAAATGATAATAAATAACATATTAAAAATGGAAAATAAAATGCTTAACTTCACCCACTCTAGGGCGGGCAGAGAGGTAAAGGTAAAGGTTTCCCCACGACCGAATGGTCTAGTTGTGACCGACTGTAGGGGGCGGTGCTCATCTCCGTTTCAAAGCCTGTAGAGCCGGCGTTTTTGTCCGATCATGTGGCCAGCATGACTCTACACCGTAGCGCACGGAACGCCGTTACCTTCCCACCAAAGTGGTCCCTATTTATCTACTTGCATTTTTTAGGTGCTTTCGAACTGCTAGATTGGCAGGAGCTGGGACAAGCAACGGGAGCTCACTCCGTCACGCAGTCTCAAACTCCCAACCTTGCGGTTGAAAGCCCAGCAACAGCGGATTAACTCGCTGTGCCAGAGAGAGCCCTAATAAAACTGAAGTAGTAGCGGCAGGCAGCACTCAAAGGCAGGTGCTTTGCTGCCTGCTGTTTACAGCAGGCAATGTGTGCCGGCCACTACTAGTCGCTAAAAAAAACCCGGGCAAGAACAGAAGCAAGCAAGCACACGCTAAGGAAGAGAATGAAACTGTCTCCTTAGAAGCAACAATGGTCAATCACCTTCGCCTCCAAAAATTTTGGAAACAAACGCTAAGCAAAGCAACAGCACCCCCTCGCCACTGTCTACTTCGCCAGCGTTTTTCCAAATGAGGGGTGGAGCGCACGAGAGGGAAATAAAGCAGCCAAGTCCGGACTCCAGACGGCCAATCGTAACGCCAGAGGTGGAACCTGTGGGATGCTACCGCATCCCATTGGCTCTCCCTGCTGCTGGAGCGGGCAAGGGCACTCGTCTCGCCAAGAGGCTTTCACTGTGCTTGCCTGAGAACCCAAGCATGCGTGGTGTGGGTGCCGTGCCACGTGTGACAACCACTGCACATGTGCTGGCTCGCCTTGGCCTGTTCACCGCTTGTGGAGCAGCCTACGCGGACATGGGGGTGCCCACAGCCTATTCGTGTGCACCGCACAAACAGGCCGAGGAGGAGGATAGCACGGACATGTGGGTGCCGCGAACAGGCCAAGGGACACGTAGCGCATACAGACATGGGGGTGCTGCGCAATTTGGGGGTGCCCAATATTGTGGGTGCTGAGCACCCATGGCAAAAGTATCGGGGGTGCCATCAGCATACCAGCACCCACGGAGTTGGCACCCTGGCCAAGGAGAAATTAAACCAAACATATTTGAAAAATCTCAATGTTGTTCCTTGTTCAGTTGAAAGATTTGCTCACAAGAAACAAATCTGAAATCAGGATTTTAACAAAAGAGCTGTTAATGTTTTGTCCCCAATGCAATTTTGATTACCCTCACAAACACACAAGTCATTTGGGGAGTCTCAAAACAATCATGGCTGGGACACTTGGATGGAAAGGCCAGAAAGGGCCAATACTGCCATGAGGCCAACTGAACCTACTACCTCAGGCATTTCCCACCCTCAACCCAGACCCTCCTCCCTCAATCTCTATCAGTAGGTCTTGTATCAGTTCTAAGAGCAAAATAAACAGTAAAGGTGGCAAAGGCCACAACCAGAACACCAATTACATATTACACTGGGGGGGGGAGTACTTGATTATTAATTTATATGTTAAAATTCTAAAATGCAAATTACAAGGCTGTATCCTTCCCTACACATTGCTACAATACAAAAAAACGCTGCTATTGGCTAAAACACTCCCAAATGTTTGTGTCTGTATCACTGATTGATTTATCACCAACAAGGTCCTGTTAATGGTAATCAAAAGCCCATCGTAAAGTGAATAATGTATCGTACAGCAAACCTTGTGTCATTACAAACAGTCCATTGTAAAGTGATTGATCATATGCTGAACCCATCATAACGTGGGGGTGCACTCAGCAAGACCCATTTTCTCTGCAAAAGAATTCCTGCCTCATTCTTAGCGAGAACCATTTCCATGAACAAAAAAAATCAGGTTTGAGATTCCATACTGCATAACTGAAAAAGCAGCTTTTCCAAGGAGGAGTTTTTCTCTTCCAAGGAGAAAACCTTGGAAAATTTAATAAGACATATGTACAAAGATTACAACTATTACTTGATAAAACAAGTTTTGTTTTCAATTATGACTAGAACAGTTCCAATAAGTAACAACCATTATATACCTGTTTGGACTTAAAACCTATTGCCTTACAAAGCAATCTTATTATTGATCTTGATGTACATCTATATATATAAAGAAGAGCGTGAGCGTGTGTGTGTGTGTGTGTGTGTGTGTGTGCGTGTGTGTGTGTGTGTGTGTTTCGCATAGGCTCCGCAATGCCTGGAGTGATTGGCATGAAACTTGGCACGCATACACCTTGCGGCCTGGCAACAAACACTGCGGGGGTCGGGGGGTACGCAGGGGTCCCCACGTGAAGACGGGCCGAAAACAGCCAAAATCCGTGTTGAGTTCGTAGTTTCCGGGGTCGCCAAGACGAGCGGCGACACTCCCGATGCCAGTGGAGTCCGGGTTCAGGCCCGCCTCGGCACGGGGGGCCAGAAGGGGTGCGAAACAAAACTTCCGCCATGCCATGCTGGAACGCCTGGAGCGATGTGCACCAAACCTGGCACACATGTGCTTTGCGGCCTAGTGACAAACACTGCGGGGGTCAGGCCCCCCTGGCGTCCCCGGGGGTGGGAGTACAGGGGGGTCCCCGCGTGAAAACAGTTGAAAATGGCCGAAATCGGCATCAAATCTGGAGTTTCTGGGGTCGCCGGGGCGAGCGGTGACGCTCCCAACGCCATGGGAGTTCGGATTTGCCCCCCCCCCGATGTGGGGGCGGGAAGGGGTGCGAAACAAGATGTCCACCATGCCATGCTGGAACGCCTGGAGCGACTGGCACCAAACTCGGCACGCGCGTGCCTTGCGGCCTGGTGACAAACACTGCAGGGGTCAGGCCCCCCTGGCGCCCCCAGGGGTGGGGGTACAGGGGGGCCTCGCATGAAAACAGTCGAAAACGGCCGAAATCGGCGTTGAATCTGTAGTTTCTTGGATCACCGGGGCGAGTAGCGACGCTCCCGACGTCATGGGAGTTTGGATTTGGCCTCCCCTCGACGTGGGGTGTGGGAAGGGGTGCGAAACAAGACGTCCGCCATGCCCCGCTGTGACGCCTGGAGCGATTGGTGCCAGACTTGGCACGCGCATGCCTTGCGACCTGGTGACAAACACTGTGGGGGTCAGGCCCCCCCAGCGCCCTGGGAGTGGGGGGGGTGCAGGGGGCCCCACATGAAGACGGCCGAAAACGGCTGAAATCGGCGTCAAGTCCGTAGTTTCTGGGGTCGCCGAGACTAGCGGCGACGCTCCCGACATGGTTGGAGTCCGGGTTTGGGCCCCCCTTGGCCTAGGGGGTGAGAAGGGGTGCGAAACAAGATGTCCGCCATGCCCCACTGCGATGCCTGGAGCGATTGGAGCCAGACTCGGCACGCGCATGCCTTGCGGCCTGGTGACAAACACTGTGGGGGTCAGGCTCCCCTAGCGCCCCCAGGGGTGGGAGTGCATGGGGGCCCATGTGAAAATGGTCGAAAACGGACAAAATCGGCGTCAGATCCATAGTTTCCGGGGTCGCCGAGGCGAGTGGCGATGCTCCCGACGCTGTGGGAGTTTGGATTTGGCCCCTCTCAACATGGGGAGTGGGAAGGGGTGCAAAACAAGATGTCCGCCATGCCATGCTGGAACGCCTGGAGCGATTGGCGCCAGACTCGGCACGCATGTGCCTTGCGGCCTGGCGACAAACACTGCAGGGGTCAGTGCCCCCCAGTGCCCCTGGGGGTGGGGTACGCAGGGGTCCCCACATGAAAATGGTCAAAATCGGCCAAAATCTGTGTCGGAACCGTAGTTTCTGGGGCCACTGAGGTGAACGGCGACGCTCCTGACGCAGTTGGAGTCCTGGTTCGGCGAGAAGGGGTGCAAAACTCAAACTCTGGAAGATCATTTTGTTACCCGGGCAACGCCGGGTAACAAAAAGCTAGTCATTTATAAAGTCCAATATGGAAACTTTATGCAATTAAAAACAATTCAGGATCTTATAGTACTACCCAAAAAATCTAAAAGTCCACCCACTAGACCCACCAAAATTCTGAAAAAAAAAAAGTTTTAAAGGAGGTTCATGCTTCCTACTTGAGAAACTAATACATTTTGTTATTTGCATCTGTATCAGATTATGAAATGTCAAGTGAAAACTGGCCCTAAGATTCATTGATGACAGCCTCACCAAAATCATGAGAAAGAACTGAAGGACTGCTGTTATTCTCATTAGCCTCCTGGTGCCTCTTCCAACCTATGTCCAGAATGAAAGTTTATTCCTTTACTGCTGTTTATCCCACTGAGGGACAACACTAACATTCCAGATTTAAGCATTACCCATGATGTTAAAACATTTAGTTTCTCATATAAAGATTATGATTTGTGTTTGAAGAAGCTGTTTTAGTGACCCAAGACTTCATTTTAAAATCACAGTTTATGAAGTTAAGATGGAATGAATAATTTGCAGCTTGTAGGATTTCTCCTCTTTCATCCCCCTCCAGAACAAATTAACTTTTGTTGTCCATGCATCAGGCAATTTAAATCCAAATTTAGCAGAACAGCAGCTACCAAATTGGAAAATCAAGTATATCATGCCCTGTTACTCTCTTGTTGAATGCTTAACCCCCCTTGCACCCCACCCCTTGTCCAGACAAGACAAGAGAGGCTTCTGGTGCCACACTCACTGGTTACCAAACAGCCTACTTAAAATATATTTTGAGTTAGTTTATCTCTGGGTTTTCACAGTTGTAAAGAATCAGTCTTTGGTAACAAACAATATTAAGCAGGAAAACTCAGGTCAGCACTTCTGAAGTAGCACATACGAACTGCAAACTGAGGAAACAGCTAATTAAAAACATTCACCATCAGAGAGAGAGAGAGAGAGAGAGAGAGAGAGAGAGAGAGAGAGAGATGCAAGCAGCTAACAAGTGCTAAACAGGCCTTTAACAGTTGAAAAGAATCCCACCCTGGTGTACTTCAAGAGACCTGGACATGCCATAGTATTGGCACTAGCCATTAAAGCATGCACACTTCATGCTGTCTTGACTCTAAATTTATCGCTGCGAATACTTTCACCTAGGTATCTGGCTTGAGTTGTAAAGGAACACTGGCCAACCACAATACAGTACTTTAAAAACACAAGTCTTTAAAACTTAAAGAATAGAAAAGGGTTTTCTTCTCAATTTTTGGAAGCCAAGCATACGGAATCCCCTATAAGTAGTGGTTCCAAAACAGGGAGCCATAAAAACCAGCCAGGTTTCCACAGAGTGGCAGAATCCTCGCAAAAAAACAGCTACCCTATTCAATGTATAGGATTGAAGCCCTGATGGGGAGCTGCAGCAAATGGCCCAGTAGGTTAAGCAACCCACCAGTCAAAAAAGTTCACTGCCCTAAAGGTCAATCCTGAGAATGGTAGCCTACACCCATCCCAATATATTCAAAAAACCACACACTCCATATTCCACAATGGCCCCACCACAAAAGACCAATTTACTACTTTTGTTACCACCTACAAAATGGAAATAGCGTCTCATCACTTCCTTCATCTGGGAACCATGGTTCACTTAATGCTTCTGTATTGCTATCCCTGCCATTCCCCAAGCTAAAAGGGATACTAAGCAATACAAGAACCCTGCCCTATACTAAACTTTATCTATTAGATACCAGGTTGCTGGCCTTAGAGGTAACAGAACATTCATACTGCATCAGATGTATGAAGCCCACAAAGCCCACAAAAAAAATGTGATACTGCATTTTTCCCCCAATATCACAGAGAATTATTCTTCAAACACTTCCAGAAAAAGCAGTTTAGGCAGAGATACCTATGCAGGAATTTACAAGTACTAGGACTTTGTGGATAGCACCACTGTAAACACTAAATATTCCATCAGACATATTTCAACTCTCCCCATCCAAATAGCTTGCTATGTGGCACAGACTAACTGGGGGGTCAGTCTCCACAACCCTTCCATATTTGATGTAAATACATTAACAAATGAGGGAGTTACAGCAGTTTAAAAACATATCCAAATATTGAGGGGGGGAAATCCCCCCCCAAAAATATTCTCAAGTTCTCCTTCTCTCAAGGAAAAGTCCCTTGAGGTTGATGTCCTCAAAACTGTTCTCAAAAATTTACATTTTTTTTTGAACTACATTCTTTTGTTGTTTCCAAAAAAATCTGTTAAGTGCTTTTTATTAGCATTTAAAGCCTTAATGTTTTCAATGGGGGATTATAAAGACAAATAATGTTACACATGCCCATTAGGAGGAACGAAGACAAGGTTCAGAATCCGTTCTTCGATGTCAAACATGACTGTCATCTGCTGAGCTGAGAATAACTGAATCTAAAATTATTTTATTAACGAGACGAACACCATTAGACTAGTCTTCCAGAACTTGGACACAGAATACTGTACTTAGAGGCCAGAGTCTAACACCTGCCCAAGCCTAGTCCAAATCTGCATAGAAAAAAAGCAAGATCCAGCAATTTCAAACCTGACCACACTTCCACAAAGATGAAACGATTTCTCTGACCTTCTTGAAATTTGGTTTGGAGTAAGTATAGGTTGCCCTATTCCCCAAAGCTGTGAAATGAAGAAGAGATAGCACTTTAAACATTTATCAGTACAGAGAAAGTGGTTTCTGTTTGCTCTACTGAAAAGGTTAGCAAAAGATGGGTACTTGCCACCCATGGTGGAGCCTGCAGGGTAGGAATATTGCAGGAGTCAAGGAAGACACAGCAAATTCCATTGCACAGACATGATTACTCAAGTGTCTTTAAGATGCTTACCCCTAGGAAAACGTGCGCAGGACTGCATCACTCTTACTCTTAAATAAATATCTTTCAACTCAGTAGGCCCTACTTCTGAGTAAACATATTGCAATTTATTTAGTAGGTAGGTGACCCAAGGCCCTTGAGCCGGATCCAGCTCTCCATCCAAAGTCTGCGGTCTCCAGCCTGTTGCAGAGTGACAGGGGACACTTTTTCCCAGGAGATGGAGGCGGTAGCAGTGAGACTCAGCAAGGCTGGGCAAACAGCTCCACCACAGGATGGCTGTTATGTGGCAAACTGGACAGGACGTTTTGACACCCTCACTAGAGCGCAACATGAGTGGTATACTGAGCAATGAGGGTGTGCGCTGGGGGCGTCGGCTATAAATTATTGAATTTCTTTCTGCCACATAGCTGTTAAAAAGGCATACAAACTCCGTACATTCGTGGGTACATGACAAATTGTTTGAAATGCCAGTCAAGGAGCTGACATATCAGCATCTTTGAGCTGGTGGAGAGCCACCTCACCCAAGGCCGGGACGCGCGATCATGGCAGCCTAGGGAAGGGGTCTGCCAGCCCGACAGCTGCCTCTCCCGAAGCCGGGGCATGCAATCACAGCAGCGAATGCGTGCCCAGGCCTCGGAAAGGGGTTTGCCAGCCCGACAGGTGCCTCTCCCAAAGCCGGGACACGCCATCACCACAGTGATCGCACGCCCTGGCCTCGGGCTTGGGTGCTCAGGCCACTGATTGGCATGGGTGCTGGGTGCCGGCTGGAACATGGGTGCTCTGCCCCATGTAAAAAAACCATGGGGGCTGAAAAACCCAAAGTCCCCCCTAGTTGGCGCCCAAGCCCACATCATATACAAGACTCTAGATATTGCCATAATATAATACCATTACCTCCCCTCTAGCTGGCTCTAAGTCTGTTCTATGGGGCAGTCATTTATCACATCCAGAAACGTGTCAAAATTTGAACTTATGTTCACCCAGTTAATCCAATGACAACAGAAATCCATGATTTTGAGCACAACTGCAAGTCCTATTTCTAACCTTTACAGACCCAAATAATTTGGAACACACATGCCCGTAGTAAGAAGCAGCTGAACAGTCTTTCTCCTTGCATTGTCCTGCATGCCTAATCTTAACTGGAGTTCCCCACCAACAGAAACAAAATTTTCTGCTTAGTATTATACTCCCCTCAGTTTCAAATGATTAAGTAATGAAATGAGTTTCAAATGATTAACTTAATCAACTGAAAATTCTAAAAAAAAAGTCAACACTTCATTTTCTACATTAATCCTATGTTCACTATTGCCTCAAAGCTTTTCCATGTGATCAGAGACACTGATTTGTGATTTAGATATTGTTCCTGTTAACAAATCTAAAATTAAACTTGCCTTTTTTGCCAAACCACTTTTGTTGGCTCATGCACAGTTTGTTCTCTACTGCAATCCCATTACTACCCACACACAAATGCTGCTGGTTAGTCAATTATCCCCCATCTTCTGTTTGTACATTTGATTCCTTGCTCCTATGTCTAAGGTTTCACAAAACAAATATGTTCTAGCATGAACCCTCCAAGTCTAATTTGCTTTTGCTGCCAGCTTTTATATTAAATCCAAGAAGTTATTATTGGGAAATGGCTGTAATGCCATCTTGTTGATTGAATATACAGGATTTTTCCACATAATACATTTGCTCAATCTGATTAAACCAATTTAAATGGAGTTTACCATTCCTCTAGAAATCTCTTCTACTAACTTCTTAGCTGTAGAATATCTAGTCATGCCAAAATCTCAGTTTTTCCAACATACTCAGAAGTCACCCACAAAAACATTTACCACCACTCTAACACACTCAATCCGCAAGCATTTTCAATCCAAAGCTATTTTAATTAAATTGAAAGATTAGATGCCAACTTGGACAAATCATGTCAGTACTAAAACCTTGTCCTGTTCATGTAATACTGTACAATTAATTTAAGAACGCACAGACATTTTGTTCCTGTATGTATTTAATAAACTGCTGTGACAGGAGTCCACAAATACAATCACATGTGCAGAGACAACTAGAAAGTTTCTTCTGCAAAACTAATTGTCCTTGGATGACCTGTACAAAACGAAAGACCCTTCCTCAGCCCCAAATTTACTGTACATTGTGAAGAATTCAGATATGGGACATCTCAAATTATGCTAAAGCAGAAGCAAAAGACATAGCTACATCCTAGAGTACTCCATACATAGCAGGAACTAAGAGCAGAGTAGAGCCATAAACTAGATATTTTGCAAGAAAGTCACAATCAAGATCTTTCTCTGCTAACTGGGCAAAGAGGAACCTTTTAAAAACCTTTTAAAAAGAGATATATTTAGCACGGGGAGAGCAACTGTCCCTCTTCACCCGAGCATGGCATCTTTTCCCATGGCTATTGCTGGTGTATCTTCTGTTTGTTTTTGTTTTGTTTTTTAAGAATGTAAGCCCTTTGGGGACAAGTAGCCATTTACTGATTTATTTCTATGCAACTGCTTTTATGAACTACTGTTGAAAAGTGGCGTATAAATACAGGAGTCCGTGTTTGCAATGGATCCGACATCCACGGATACGAGACTAGCCCCGCCCCCAAACCCTCTAAGACTTTCTGAAGTCCGGAGAGATAGCATAGGTTCACCTGTGGCCTCTCTGAGCTTCAGAATGAAGCCTGGAGAAAATTTTTGGGTTTTGCTGAAACAGGAAGTTTGCTCCAGGCTTTAGAAAGTACTTCGGAGTACTGCTCTGGTTGTCTTTGGAGGGTTAAAGGGCCCCCAAAATCCACGGATTCCAGCTTCTGCAGATTTCGATATCGCGGGGGATCTAGGAATGGAATCACATGGATAACGCGGACCAACTGTATTCTTAATATATTTAAGTTGAAATTATACCCCACCTTTCCCATGCTGAAGCAAATGCCCAAGGTGGCTTACATGGGCAGGCTAGTCTAAACCACCATTTTCCAATGGGTTTTTTGAAATCCACCGAATCCACCGATTCACCGAATCCTCAGTCCCAGATGTAGCCTTCACAGTGTGGTTCTGGCCGTGTGACATTGAGCTTCAGCAGGTGATCTTAAGTCCAACCTGGACAGGTCCTCAAGGTTGGACTCCGTTCTTTTGCCAGCTGGCTTTCCCACAACATTCTAGCACTGGCTAATCAGCTCCACAGTGACTCCGTTCTGCCACAACAGGTAATGCAGCTTGTCACAGCCTGGCGTTCCATATCCCATCCCAAAATAGACCACAGATTCTTCTACTTAGTTTCAGGCAGCACCAGCAGCTCAACCATCAGTCCATACCTCCTATATAATCTTCTGCTTAGAAAAAAATTCAAAACATTTGCATGGGGTTGCTAATTTGATCTAGGAAATACAGTTGGAAAAAGTGTAATCCTTACTACACTATTTCCCTCCCCTGGCCAACAAATGTGCTACACTACAGCATCTATACCTACCTTCGTTTCCCTGCAAAGATAATAGGAGCTGGAGGGGTGTTACTCAATTCGCATCACTTTCTTCTCTTTCTGTATTTGGGGATAGGGAAGAAAGACACCACTGACAAATATTGTGGACTGAGCAAACGTTACAATTGCCAGGATCATGTAATATCTGATCCTTTTTTGAGACAGTCTTGATCTCAATCTGCCCTTTAAAAAGGCAAGTCCAATGGGATTTCAGAAATACTCCACACTACTACTGAATACTAATGGCAACCTGCCATTGACTTTCAATTACAGCTGCAGTCACAACCTAAGTAATGCTTGTTTATAAGAAAAAACTAAAGTGGCTGCAGTAGATATTTTGGAAAGAAGTGAAGTAGATCAGAAAACCAAGATCTCAAAACATGTTTTTACTACAGATTCTCTTACTAGAAAACAATATATACACATGATCACCCACAGTGATGTATTGAGGGTGGAGCGTGAGGAGCAGCTGCTCCAGGCACAGTTCAAAGGGTGGGCGCAATTTTTGCAATATCAAAATGCAAATAACAGCACCTGCAAATATCCCCCCCCTTTCCAAACTCACCACCAGCACGTGGCTGTATGCGATACGAACAACTCTCGGAGTTGCGATGACGTCACATCACCACCCACTTCCTTATTTGGAGGCTCTCCAACAAAGAGTTTAATGAACAAGGCATTCCAATCCACCCTCACTTCCGGTTCCTCCAGGTGTTGTAAGGAGGCACTTGAGTGGAAAAGAGGGTGGAAGCAACAGAAAAAACAGTATGAAAGAAGTCATACTCAGATGTCTACTCACAAGTAAGTCCCATTGTTGGCAATGGGTCTTGTTGTTCAGTCGCTAAGTCGTGCCCAATTCTTTGCGACCCCAATGGGTCTTACTCCCAGGTAATTGTGCATAGAGAAATGCCTGTGAGTAGTTGGGGATTCAGAAAAAACACATGCTAGAGGTGCTGTATTTTTCTCCAACAGACTTGCAAGCTCTTGACATTTGGGAGCTGAAAATGTAACACAGGCTTTTACACAGTCCTACAGAACCTTTACCTTTTTACAGAACCCTGGCTGCTAGTATGGGAATGGATAATTGAGTGGAAACGAGGGTGGAAGTAACAGAAAAAATAGTATGAAAAGTCATATGCAGTAAGAAGTCGATTCAGAAGTAAGTCCCATTGTTGGCAATGAGTCTTACTCCCAGGTAATTGTGCATAGGATTGTCAAACCACTTGGCAGGATGAACAGAATGATAATCAACCAATACAGTGCATAGATTTTATTCATGAAATACTGGGGTAGGGGGAAGGAAAGCTGGAAGGGGACAGACTGCTAACAGGCAGCCACTATTTCAGTAGCCAGATCAATTTACATTTAAGTCTACAATCCAATGCACAATTACCTGGAGTAACACCAATTGCCAACAATGGGATATACTTCTGAGTAGACTTCTTTCTGCATATGACTTTTCATACTGTTTTTTCTGTTACTTCCACCCTCCTTTCCACTCAAGTACCTCCTTACCACAACCGGAGGAACCGGAAGGGAGGGTGGATTGGAATGACTTGTTCATTAAACTCTTTGTTGAAGAGCCTCCAAATAAGGAAGTGGGTGGTGATGTGACATCATCGCAACTCCGAGAGCATACAGCCACGTGCTGGTGGTGAGTTTGGAACGGGGGGGGCCCCACAAAATATCTTCTTGCCCCAGGCGCTGTTCTCACTCGTTACGGCTCACCCATGAAACACACTAACTGACCATAGAATAATAAGTATCTTCCAGCTAACCTATAGGTTATTGAAAGGGCAAAATGGGGCAAGATGGAACCACTGTACAGCAACCTAAGCTCTATATAGGAATGGCAGCATGAGGAACAGGATTATGATGAACAAATTGCTCTCTTCAAAAATCACTTTTTCTAACCGGGACAGGGCAGGTGGAGGGCAGTCCCACATAACAGGCATGTAATTCAGGGAGGATCTGGCCATGAGGCCAGATCCTAACCTCGACCTCGGGCTGTTTGATTTCTCTAGTGCAGATCTGAGCAGCTCCACTGAGCTGCCTAGGGCTTACCTCAGAGCTTACCTCCTCCCCTTACCCCGTGATGAGCTCCAACGGCAACCAAACCTGCGCAGGATGCCTTGCAGGCCCGTCAGCCTGCCTGCTCCAACACAGGTTAGGATTGGGCTGGTAAGCATTTTACCCACTCTTTCTGGATGCACAAAGTACTTCACGTTCATTAGCTTGATGTAGTCCTCACAACAACCCCATAAGGAAAGTAATATCCCCCATATTGTAAAAGGGAATGTTACAGCTGAGAGGGTATGGCTTCCCCTAAGTGAGTGCATGGAATATTTTAACTAGGGAAAAATCTGATTCAAAGATTTCACTCTATTAGCCACTATAGTACACCAGGCCACTGTACTACAGTGGCTGTCTGGCCTACACCAGTGTTTCTCAAAGTGTGCTGGGATTCCTTGAGACCCCTTCAAGGGTTCCACAAACACACCATCTGCTCGGTACTTGGCCACTCTGCACATGCGCTGGCATGGGGCTCCCCAAGACATCACACATGCACTGACAGGACTCCTCGAAACTCCATTTATAAGTGTCAAGTACTTGATAGACCAAAATGTTTGAGAACTGCTGGCCTACACAGCCTATCAATCAAGAGACAAACTAGTCATCTTTTTTTAAACACAGATTATGGAGACATCACTTATCCATTCTTTTTGCAAATTAAGATTCTCTACTAACCCTTTCTTTTCTTGGCACAGGATCAACACGAGGCTTTGAGGTAATGATTTTTGAATATGACATTCCACATTTTCCCAGCCTCAAATCAACTGAAGATTTTGAGTTACTGGAGTGCATCCGACCTAAAATAACCAGATTGCACAAACAACTTCAGTTATACACTAGCTAGAGCTATTTTTAAAATGTTACTTTAAATGTGCTTAATTTTTCTATTCAACTGCTGAAATTTTGACCATCACATAATCCATGAATGCAGACTTTCACTGAAGAAAACTGGATTTGCTTTTGAGTAAACATATATGTGACTGCACTGCTAGTTATCCACAGGCTCAGCATCTAGTCACACGGCAGGGAAGCAACTGTTTAGGTTGGCAATTACTTTGTGTGTCACTCACAATTACCATGACCTGCACAACCAAAACCACAGACTAAGCCCATCACACACCTTCTGACTGCCAAATGTGATACTCATCCAAGACTGTGTTTTGAGATCAATCAGGTGCCTAAATCTACTTTGGCAGTATTCAGAGCAAAGCTGTCAACCTTCACACAACAATGCTCCTAACAGAACAGGTAGAGCACACATAGTTTTAAAGATGCAGTTTCCGTGCAAATACACACCCCTTGGGAATGAAATGAAATCTTGAGGAAAAGTAAACGTTCATCAAATTGAATACAATTTAGTTTCCCTTAGCAGGCAAAAAATTATAACAACTTTAGGTCATTATGGGGGTGGGGCAGACAACAGAGAAATTTTCTTGTGGGAACAGAGTGACTGATGACCCAACAGATGGAGAAGAGATATTTTATTCTAACATTTGGCTCAGAACAGCCCTCTGCTGTGTATGTTTACTGTCAGAATTCTACTATATTTTCTAAGATGACATACAAGTTAACATTTTCAAAAAGCCTCATCAAAGACAAAAAGCCTCATCAAAGACAAGCGCTGCTGAAGGAAAGTCAGCATGGCTTCTGTAAGGGTAAGTCTTGCCTCACAAACCTTTTAGAATTCTTTGAAAACGTTAACCAGCATGTGGATGCTGACGAACCTGTGGATATTATATATCTAGATTGTCACAGTCCCTCACCAAAGGCTACTGGTTAAGTTTCACAGTCAGGGAATAAGAGGGCAGGTTCTCTTATGGATTAAAAACTGGTTGGGGAGCAGGAAGCAAAGAGTGGGTGTCAATGGACAATTTTCACAATGTCGAGAGGTGAAAAGCGGAGTGCCCCAACAATCTGTCTTGGGGCTGGTGCTTTTCAACTTGTTCATAAATGACCTGGAGACGGACATAAGCAGTGAAGTGGCCAAGTTTACGGATGACACAAAACTTTTCCAGGTGATGAAAACCAGAAGGGATTGTGAAGAGCTCCAGAGGGATCTCTCCAAACTGGGGGAATGGGCAGCCAAATGGCAGATGGAACTCAATGTAGACAAGTGTAAAGTAATGAACATTGGGGCAAAAAATCAAAACTTCAACTATAAGCTAATGGGTTCTGAGCTTTCAGTGAAAGAACAGTAGAGAGACCTTGGAGTGCTAGTAGACAACTCAATGAAAGTGTCGACCCAATGTGTGACAGCGGTAAAGAAGGCCAATTCCATGCTTGGGATAATTAAAAAAGGGGTTGAGAATAAAACGGCCAATATAATATTATTATGCCACTGTACAAATCGATGGTAAGGCCACATCTGGAGTACTGTGTACACTTCTGGTCGCCACACCTTAAAAAAAGATATAGGGGAACTAGAGAAGGTGCAGAAGAGAGCAACCAAAATGATTACGGGGCTGGGGCACCTCCCATATGAGAAAAGGCTACAGCGTTTGGGGCTTTTCAACCTAGAAAAAAGGCGCCTGAGGGAGGACTTGAGTGAGACATACAAAATTATGCACGGGATGGATAGAGGGAGGTTCTTTTGCCTCTCTCACAATACCAGAACCAGGGGACATCCACTAAAATTGAGTGCTGGGAGAGTGAGAACAGATAAAAGGAAATACTTTTTTACCCAGCGGGTAATTAATCTGTGGAACTTCTTGCCACAGGAGGTGGTGATGGTATCTGGCCTAGATGCTTTTTAAAGGGGACTGGACAGATTTCTGGAGGAAAAATCCATCACAGGCTACAGGTCATGATGGTTAGTGCAACCTCCTTATTTTAGAGTTAGGCTAACTCAGAGTGCCAGATAAAGGAGAGTGGCAATGAGATGCACATATCTAGTTGTCTTGTGTGTTCCCTGAGGCATCTGGTGGACCGCTGCGAGATGCAGAAAGCTGAACTAGATGGGCCTTTGGCCTGATCCAGTGGGGTTCTTATGTTCTTAGGTTCTAAGGGGAAAAGTTCCAGTTCTCCATTGTATATTGTACAATTCATAAACTTTGGTTGCTTTAAAAAAAAAAAACAGCCACAATATTATTTCTATTGCTCACATGCTTTCAGATATGGTTCATTCAGACAATTCAGCCAACAATGGTCTACTGAAGTATTAACCCTGAGATCAGGAAGCCTCAGTTGTGGGGTTACAGCAACATCATCATCGAACGGTATTGATAAATTTTAACTGTTTTTAATATTGTTTTAACATTTATTTATTTATTTATTTATTTATTTATTGAATTTTTACCCTGCCTTTCCGCCCGAAGGCGTTCAAGGCGGCATTACAAAAACAAAATAAAACATCATAGTTAAAAACAGCAATTAAAAACAATATAAAATGCAATATAAAAAGTTTTAATTGTATATATTGTTTTAATTGTATATATTGTAGTTGCTTTTAATGTTGTAAGCTGCCTTGGGTGCCCTTGGGCAGAAAGGCAGGATAAAAATTAATTAATTAATTAATTAATTAATTAATTAATTAATTAATTAATGGTTTGCAATACGAAGTTCACAAAGCAGTTTACAGGCAAATAATAATAATAATAATAATAATAATAATAATAATAATAATAATAA
>JAJKFI010000001.1:55453287-55491602 GCA_029204185.1 Lerista edwardsae
AGGGTGGGCTTCTCAGGTTGGGATGCCATAACACCTCAGTTTGAGAACCTCCGAGTTAAACCAAATGTTGTTCTAATCCAGGAGCTGTTGATTAACTACAGCATACAAACCATGCTATTAAACCAGGAGATGATGCAACCACTTTGACCTCCTCAGAGGAACCATATGATAAAAATAAAATATTCGTAGTTATTCCCTCAGGGTCATTACCTACATATAACTTCTAGAAAAGCAGAGGTAGAAAGCCCTTGTACCAGTATTCTTTCCAATAGAGCATGTTTACAAATGCCAAGTTGGTTCACTAACCCACAATATTTGTTTGATAAAATAATGGACTTTAGGTTTTGAATTGCTGCATGTTTACATTAAATCTATCATATGTCTAATACTGTATGTTACATTTATCACAGAGGTACCAAGGCCGGAGGGAGCCAATAACATAGAGGGAGCCAGGCAGAAACCTGCAGATACCTGGAAACACTCTACAACTCTTTTGAAGATTATTTCCATTCAGACAACCTCAACAAAGACATGAATTCATAATCCTTTTCCCTCAACACTGAATTGAGAACAAATGGAAATGATCCAACCCAAATTCAACTTGAAGAATTCTGGTGCTCTGACACAAGCCTTACTCTCATCTGACAAAGCATGTTATGAGAACTCATTTGCTCCTACACGCCTTTGTGAAGAATGGTTTCTAGCAACTGTTGTCATCAAATGAAAAATCAAAATCAATTCAGGGCACAATCCTAACCTGGAGTTAGGCCAGCACAGTTAGTCCAGCAGAGTTTGGCTGGCACAAGGGCCACCGTAAAGTATGTTTGGACCATTCTAGGAGTCAACAAGGCCAGCACACAGAGGTCTCCTTGGGGTAAGGGAATGTTTTTTCCTTTACCCATGTATTGCCCCAGCCTGATCAATGGGTCTACTTGGATCTGTGCCAGCTATGTAGCTGACATACAACCAAGTAGCCCAATGCTTTCAGGCCTAGAGCGGGGATTAGGATGCACCTTCGAGTATCGGAAAGCACTTTTCGGCCCTGTTATAATACCCAGTACTATCACTCTAGCTGCAGCACTGGTGCTACCCAATCACAGGGTTGGGAACTTAGTCATTTCTTCGTTGAGATGTAAAGAAAAAAAAATTGGATTCAATGCCTTTCAGAGGTACCAATTTTTCACAAAGATTAACACCACTACCTTAGCTTTTGTATAGTGCCTTCTAAGTATTCAAAACATTTCACAATATTAACATAATCCACCACCTCTAAAATCAGGTTTATTATTAATATTTTTTGCATATTATTAAGGGGAAAATGCAGCTGAGGGAGGTTGCCTTGCCTTAGGACACATACAGAGTTCATGACAGAGGTGAGATTTGAAGTGGGAAGTCCTGCTTCACAGAATCAGGGCACAACCCTAATCTGGAGTTAGGCACATGTCCTTTGTGCTGGCCCAGGAGTGTCACAAATAGCCATAAAGAACATATGCACCATTCTCAGACTCAGGGAGGCTGGCTCACGGACGTGTACCATCCTCCCTAATTCAGAATGGTCCAAACACACTTTACAGTGCATTTGTGACACTTCTGGGCCAGCATAATGGAGCACTCCATTACGTGCCAGCACTCCAGGTAAGGACTGTGCCCTCTGTCTCTTTGCCACTTGTTGTTGTTGTTCAGTCGCTAAGTTCGACTCTTCGCGACCCCATGGACCACAGCACGCCAGGTCTCCCTGTCCTCCACTAGCTTCCGGAGCTCGCCCAATTTCATGTTCATCACTTCGGTGATACTATCTAACCATCTCATCCTCTGCCGCCCCCTTCTCCGTTTGCCTTCCATCTTTCCCAGCATGAGGGTCTTTTCTAAAGAGTCCTCTCTTCTCATGAGGTGGCCAAGGTATTGGAGCTTCAGCTTCAGGATTTGTCCTTCCAGAGAGCAATCAGGCTTGACTTCCTGGAGGACTGACCGATTGGATCTCCTTACAGTCCAGGGGACTCTCAAGAGTCTTCTCCAACACCATAATTCAAAAGCATCTATTCTTCGGCGCTCTGTCTTTCATATGGTCCAGCTCTCACATTCATACATTGCTACTGGGAAAACCATCGCTTTGACTATGCAAACCTTGGTTGGCAGGGTGATGTCTTGGCTTTTTATTAAGTTGTCTAGGTTCGCCATAGCTTTCCTCCCAAGAAGTAAACATCTTTTAATTTCATGGCTGCAGTCACCATCTGCGCTGATCTTGGAGCTCAGGAAAATAAAGTCTGTCACTGCTTCCATTTCTTCCCCTTCTATTTGCCAGGAAGTGATGGGAGTGGTTGCCATGATCTTAGTTTTTTTAATGTTGAGCTTCAAGCACTTTCCTCTTTCACCCTCATCAGAAGGTTCTTGAGGTCTTCCTCACTTTCTGCCATTAGAGTGGTATCGTCTGCATATCTGAGGTTGATATTTCTCCCAGCAATCTTGATTCCAGCTTGTGAATCATCCAGCCCAGCCTTAGCCACTACACTACACCAACTCCTCATAGTAAAAATGTTGCTAATGCAGTTTGACACTCGCACATTTCCAGATGTTGGCAAGGGAACAAGTATTGATGACATTTATTAAGTCATTTGACAGAACAACAAGAGTTTTTATCTCAAGAAGCACATCATTATAAAACTTGAGAATGTCATTCCTATAGTCTATGTACACATGCACAACTAAAATGAGATTAATAAAAATGATTTTAAGTAGAAGCTACATCCGTGTTCGGAAAGCATAAAATGCTATAACAAGTAGTGAATTATGATCACCACTTAACTATGCACTTTAAACTCACTGGGTCACATCTAGAGTAACGCTTCCAAGAACAGCACACTCTGGGACTACAAGCTGACTCCAAGGAGAGCATAGCCCTTGCATAAAGGGTCCTTGCACAGGTGAAGCACCCCCCCTTCATTCTCAAAGGGAACTTGTGTTCACGGAAACATTACTCTTGATTAGAGATATGAAGGCCCAGAAAAAAACCAGAAAATTTTGGGGGGGAAAGTTTTTTTCCCATTTTTTCCTGAAGTATTTGTTTTTTTCCAAAAAATTGAAAAAAATTGATTATGGAATATTTCATTTTAACATGATGAATAAAATATTTTAAGACAAGGTGTTCAAATATTTTCCAAATTTTTACATCTCTAACACAGCCTCTGACTCCTCTTGCTTCTCGCCTTCTTCAGACTCCTCCATCCTCTGCAGCATGTGAAATGAAAGAATCTGGTCTATATTTGAAAACACACTAAATCAAGAAATAAACTGACATGTGAAAGGGTAGAGAAGCTTGTTTCAATCTGGGCACATCTTCAGTTTTTAGAAGTCCATAATAACTGTGATAATGACAGACACAACAGATTAGCTGCAGAAGCAGAGACTGAAACTTATACTGATAATTACAGCTCAGAAAATGATTCTGATTAAATTTCATGCCCATTCATTGAAACTTAGTCCCACTCCCTTCTATACACTTCCCCCCCTCTTCAATTCTTCTTATGAAAATGGGTTTTTTATTTTTATTTAACACTGTGAAAAGGAAATATGAATTGCTACTTCTGGATTTTTAAAAATTGTTTTGTGGAGGTTTTTTGTCTGTTCCACATAAACTAGTAAGTTCAGGAGATGGTTGCTCCATTTGTTACAATTACAAATAAATACAAAAAAGTAAATTCTGTTTGTAATAATTCTTTAGATATACTGTATTTTTAATATACTAGTTGTGATAATTTTATGCCAAGTCAAATTGTCCATAGTCATTTTTTATGGTGACTTTCTACCGCAGCTACATAAAGAGCATTTTAACGTACTTGTGAGTAGGCAAATGCGCCATGACACCTGTCAAAGGCCAGGAAAAGGAGAACACCAGGCCACCAGAAAAGTCCCAATCCAATGAATGTCGACCTGAACAAATATCCCAGAAAGTGTCCTAATAATAAAAAGGCTAAAAACAGAGGCTTAAGCAGCAGATAAAACTGCAGGGTTCTTTTTTTCATAAAGCAAGGTAGGTCCCCATAGAGTGCCATTTTTAAAAGTGGGTCTCGGTACTAAAAAGTGTGGGAACTACTGGTCTAATGTGTTGCTTATAGGCCAGATTAGTATACTACCATTACTACTATTTTAATAAAGTTGACATGGTACAAAAGGTCCCCAATTTATAGACAAACATCTAACTTATGAACAGGGCTTTGAAGCAGCACAGCTGTGACTATATCAGGAAAACAGACCACAGACGCTGTTTGGAGACAGCAACCTTTGAAAACAGCAACCTCTTGCTGTAGAAACCGAGAAAAATAGCTCAACAACATGGAAAATGTGGGGATTTCTAGGAAGGGGTGTATGGTCAGAGGAGGCAGATCCTCACTTGATCCCTGCCCAAAAATGTAAAAGGGAACGAGTTTTGAAAAAAAACACTCGACAAAAAATTTGGGTCAGGGATGTTCTGAGGGTCGAAGAGGCAGTGAGCAGCTTCTCCAGCCCTCAGAAAGGTACTTCTGGTTTTACGGTAAACCGGAAGTAGCTTCTTCCAGAGATCTTAGAAAAACTTCTAAGGGCCAGAGAGGCCGCATACAGTCTCTCTGGCCTTCAGGAAGCTTCTGGACATCAGGTCACATCAGGAGGTGACCCAAAAGTGTTGTCATTTCCAGGTCATGGGGCTTCCTGATATTCTGTGCCTCAACTATACTGAAGGTCATGACATGTCAGTGTTCCTAGGGGCAAAAAAGAGACAGTGAATGCTATCAGACACAGCAACACAAAACTCTATGGACTATCATATGTGTTGCATTTTTTTCAGCCCTCCAAGCCACTTCCTGTTAACATTTGCAAACAGCACAGAAACAGCCAGACACAGGAGACAGCAACAGGAAGGCTGCAGCCCGCAAAGTAATTTCTGAACTGTGGATTAGTGAAGCTGGAGATACATGATCCATGGACACGGGGAACACCTGTACAGACCAATGAAACCTAATCTGTACTAAAGTAAGGGACTTTTGAGTCCTCCTGTTGCTTGACTACAATTCTGATGAACACAGAAGACTTAAATTTTTCCAAGCCAAGAGAACTGTAGACATCCAGCAGACCTTTCCGCACTGCAAAGAAGCCCAAAACAAAGCCTTTCAGGATGCTTGGAAAGTGCCAGTCTGCACAGAAATTTTTTTTTCAAATGTAGTTCAAAGGATACATATATACATACATATATATACAAACATTCACTGATCATATTCTGAAACAAAAGTAAACACTGACAGATGGTAAGTTTGGACAGATGGATATGTGTTCTGATTACATTCAATAAAATGCTTCCATTTTTTAAAATGCATCTACTGAATTTGTAGTGAATCTTTTTTCCTCACTCTGTAGATAACTTACTATTATGAGTGGCAAAAATTCATAATGGGATTATAAATCCCATATTTTAGTCATTTTATTTTAGGTATTATGGCAAGTCTTCAATATTTTGCATATAAAATTTTATCTGCAGCTAACACATACAAAACTAGCGCACGCATGTACTCTCTCTCTCAAGGTCACTTGTATGTTAACAGAACAATATGAATCTCTAAACCAATCTTTTATCCTATAATCCTATTCATTAAGATTTAAACTTGTTTTCACAACAGTTTTGCTTTGGGCAACATAATGCATTCTCCTTTAATCCAACATTCTCCTTTAATCCTACAGCACTATTAATATCCCATGTACTCAGAAGTAAGCCCACTCTCTTCAAGGGGGAATGGCTCAGTTCTGGCTCCCAATGGTGGACCCACAACTTTGGGAGCCACTGGTCTAGTTTATTACAAGCTGAGAAAGATTTATATAGCACCATCCATAGACCTGATGTTTCACAACAGGCAGGTCTCCACCCTGGGGAGATTAAAAACAAAAGGTTTGGCGCATGGAAAGGAACAGATTGTATGTGCATTTTTGGTGAAAAATTATGGATGCAGACCTGTGTGCTTGCTAAGTGGGGAATGTGCCCCACTCAGCAAATCTGAATGTGTTGCTCCTGTATTAAAAATCATGTTCCCACCAAATCCTGCCATCAATTACAGCGGCTTGCTCCAAGTATAATTAGCCTGGTTCCTATTTTCTTTGCAGATAACAAACAAGCAATAAAGCACAACACAGAAAAGCATTATGGTAAACAAATTCTGAATGCCTAACATTTGCAGAAACTGAATGTCTGAGCAGGTAATTAGACCTAATAGATTGAAATCTTACCAACACCTGCCGTTACAGCTTTGAAGAGAAAGTACTTCAATTGTCACAGTATTAGCAATCCTTCTTACTCATGACATCTATAAAAACAATGCAGCTTTGTAGCTTTCCAAACAGTTTCAAATACATCCAGGTGAGTTTTCTTTCCTGTGAGTAATAATCAAGGGTATGGCTCTTAGATCTGGGTTGACAAAAATAAATATTTAACCAGTCTACAATGAAGTCACAACCAAAGTCAAGATTAAAGAAAATGGATGGTGTTCCACCAAGAACTCAAGAAGAACAGGCAAAGAGAGGTAGGTTATTTCTTTAAAAAAAAAAACCTACTAGTAGAATATTATTTTTATCATGTAAGAAAAAAACTCAGAAATAATAACCTTGGAAGAATGCATTTTATCAGCTATTTAGAAACAGCCTTCAGTGTGCAGCATAAAAAGGCAACTCCTTTTAGAGCTTTCATAAACCTAAATGTCAGTTCACTATATTACTTGGTCATGCACGATTGATTTCTGATGCATTATACCCTCCCTTCTTATACAGGTTACCAACCTGAAGGTCAGGACCCCCAAGGGAGTCACGAACCAATTTTCAGGGGGTTGCGAAGAGCTTGGGACAGCCAACTTAAAAAGCTGGGCACAACCATCTTCAAAGTTACATTTTGGCTAGTATAGGGAAGAGGCTTCCTCATTAAACTGCCAGTTCCTCAATTCTTGTGGCTGTTACAAGTTCCTCAATTCTTGTAACCTTCCTGGGCTTGTCTTGGTATGTGCGTATGCGTGTGATGAAGTCTCTCCTGGGTCTCTTTCCGAGCAAGCATGTCACACCTTCCATATGCATGCCTAGGTGAGTCTCAGCACATGAGGAAGAGGAACATAAATACCAATGCATTCTGTGCAATATTTTTCTCAGTGCTGAATCAATCACTGAACTCAAAGCTCAAATGCCCCTTTGAGACAAAGCATTCAGAACATTCTACAAAGAATGTGGAGTTCTTTCAAAAAGTGTGATTTATTAAAAAATAACGACTGCAGTTCCTGCTTAATATCAATTCCGGCTTTATGTCTTAGCAAGATACCAACAGGTTGTGTTGTACCTAAAAAAGGGGTCTGGTACAAAAAGGGTTGGAAACCATTATTATACAACATGCACAGAAATCCCTAGAGGTAAGGATCAGTGGACCACAGCTTTTCTCTTGCCCTCCACAGTTCCTCTCTTCATTGTTTT
Source organism: Lerista edwardsae (assembly GCA_029204185.1). Classification (NCBI taxonomy): domain Eukaryota; kingdom Metazoa; phylum Chordata; class Lepidosauria; order Squamata; family Scincidae; genus Lerista; species Lerista edwardsae. Next base: position 55,460,755 of record JAJKFI010000001.1, read on the forward strand.
TCCGCATATATCAATGGCTCTACTAACTAGTACAGGAGACGTTTATCAGTCAAGATGTCTACTGAAAGGAAGGCAAATTTACACTTTCTATGATGCTGATGGACACCCCAGCTCCCATTAACAATAAGGAGCAAGTTTATTTCCATTGTAACAATGTGACTACAACTGTATAAATACTCAAAAACTCTTTTTTTTTTCATATACCAAGCAACCATGAAGAATATCTAACCAGGCATTATTAAGGGCCATCTCCTTCTCAAGCAGTTTGTAATGCTGGTGTCACAATCATAACAATAAAAAGCTGTGCCAGTTTAAACAATTTCTAAAAAAAAGTAGAGCACTAGCAGTTTTCAGAAATTTGCTGATCAGTTGAACCACATGCAGCAAGCGATTTTTCTGAGTAGGTGTGACATCAAACAGTAATAGTATAGTGCCTATATAGTGTTAACGTTCTGCCTGTGAGAAGTCTGGAAAAGAGTTCTTTTTTAATAAAAACTATTTTCCAAATATATATAAATACTGAATACTGAAAACATGTTTCACTTAATGTGCTTCCCTGCTATATTAGATGCATGCATATATTATACTGTTTGTATAGTTTGTACACACCTTCGATATCCTGAAAGACAAGTAAGGAACTAATATACTTTATAAATAGAATTAAAATGCAAGGACTAGTTTATATGTGGGAGGTCCAAGCACCATGCTTTTGCAGAAAAACATGTTACTACATGTTCACTTGTTTCCACAACCATTCTGGAATGGTTCTGTAGCAGCCCAGTCCTATGCATCTGTTTTAACTGACAGGTCAATTAGGGCTCAATCCTAACCTGGTTAGACCGGCACAGTTAGGTCAGCAAAGTTTGGCCTGCACAAGGAACACTGTAAAGTATGTTTGGACCACTCTCAAAGAGGCCAACACACAGACATGCGCCACCCTGCCTGACTCCGACAGTAGTCCAAAGGTGCTTTACGGTGGTGCCTTGTGCCCGCCAACTTTGCTGGCCTAACTGTGCTGGCCTAACTTCAGGTTAGGATTGCACCCATAGTGGCTTATGCTACTACAATGAAGTACAGCAACCTGGAGACAGACATAAGCAGCAAGGTGGCCAAGTTTGCAGATGACACTAATCTTTTCTGAGTGGTGAAAACCATAAGGGATTGTAAAGAGCTCCAGAGACAGATCTCCAAACTGGTGGAATGGGCAGCAAAACGGCAGAAGTGTTTCAATGTATACAAGTGCAAAGTGATGCACGTTGGGGCAAAAAATCAAAACTTCACATATAGGCTAACAGGTTCTGAGCTGTCTGTGATGGATCAGGAGAGACATATTGGACTGCTAGAGGACAACTCGATGGAAGTGTGCGGCAGCAGTGAAGAAGGCCAATTCCATGCTTGGGATAATTAAAAAAGAAGTTGAGAATAAAACAGCCAATATTATTATGCCACTGTACAAATGCAGACCAAGGCCACAACTAGAGTACTGTGTACTGGTCACCACACCTCAAAAAAGATATAGGGGAACGAGAGAAGGTGTAGAAGATAGCAACTAAAATGATTACAGGGCTAGGGCACCACCCATATGAGGAAAGGCTACAGCGTTTGGGGCTGTTCAGCCTAAAAAAAAGGCGCCTGAGGGAGGACTTGATTGAGACATACAAAATTATGCATGGAATGGATAAAGTGGATAGAGGGAGGTTCTTTTGCCTCTCTCACAATACCAGAACCAGGGGACATCCACTAAAATTGAGTGTTGGGAGAGTGAGAACAGATAAAAGGAAATACTTTTTTACCCAGAGGGTAATTAATCTGTGGAACTCCAAGCCACAGGAGGTGGTGATGGCATCTGGCCAGGTGCCTTTAAAAGGGGACTGGACAGATTTATGGAGGAAAAGTCCATCATAGGCTATAAGCCATAATGGTTAGTGCAACCTCCTTATTTTAGAGGTAGGCTACCTTGGAGAGCCAGATGCAGGGAAGTGGCAATGAGACGCATGTATCTAGTTGTCTTGTGTGTTCTCTGATGCATCTGGTGGACTACTGTGAGATACAGGAAGTTGGACTAGATGGGCCTTTGGCCTGATCTAATGGAGCTCTTCTTATGTTCTAACCTATGTTTGTCTCTTTAAATTTGTCCCAATTACTCTGAAAAATATCTATCTTGCTGCCTTTAGATGCAGTGACTTTTCAAAAGACCTTGTATTTTAATGCAGCAATAATCAAGTTGTTCAGATTAGCCCATACTTAGGAGTATCAAAGAAGGGACGTGGTGGCGCAGCAGGTTAAACTGCTGCTGCTGTGCTTTCCGACCAGAAGGGAGTTCAAGACTGCATCACGGAGTGAGCTCGCGTCGCTTGTCCCAGCTCTTGCCAATCTAGCAGTTCAAAAGCACCTAAATGCAAATAGATAAATAGGGACCACTTCGGTGGGAAGGTAACGGTGTTCCGTGCGCTACGGCGTAGAGTCATGCCAGCCACATGACCACGGAAGCTTGTCCTCGGACAAAACGCCGGCTCTACAGGCTTTGAAACGGAGATGAGCACCACCCCCTACAGTCGGTCATGACTAGACCATTCGGTAGTGGGGAAACCTTTACCTTAGGAGTATCTATCCCTTATCCAGATGGGAAAGTGTCTGAATTTCAGGTTTGTCTGGATTTTTGAATAATTGCATAAATATAATGCTTCCTTTTACTCTTTTCAATGTTACCCATACAGATTTGCTGGCCTCTTTGCCATTTTCTCAACAATGTCTGCACAGGTTCAGACCACAGAAAATAGCACTGTATGTGGGAATGAGCACAAGATCTTCTAGTGTTCACACCACAGAGAGTTAAAGTGTTGGACAAAAATGCCTGGATTTTGGAATAGCTGATTATGGATGTCCGGATAAGGGGTACTCCACATGTATAATGCAAAATACACTTCTTAGTTTTCTTTTACATATATGGGCATGGTAGTAGCACCACCAATGCAACTTACTTAGGTTAGAAGACTGTGACCCAATAGCGGGTCCCCAGCCCACCAACAAAAAGACTAACTTTTAATCCTCCTCCTTTTACAGAATTCCTTTCATACCTACATGCTCTTTCTTCCTAAAAGGCAACAGTGGCATCATAGCAGCTGAAATAAATAAGACACCATGATGAAAGATTTTCCTCTTCTGTTCACTAAGCCCACTATACTACAGGTATAGAGACAAACAGCTTTGATAAACACTTCCAAGATTTGTTAGGAGTTATGGACAGGAGACTCCACCATGACAATCTGTGTTCACATATTCAAGCTGGGCCACTTATGTTGGCCTGTAGTGCTGGAAGTCAAAAAGACAGCTCCTTACTTTCAATTTTTGTTAATTTGAAGCAAACCCCAAACTTTCATCTTGATTCAGGAAAGGACCTTTATGGACCCCTGAAAAAACTAACAAGAATTTCAAGCAAAGCAAAAAACAGATCTATCCTGTTCAAGTTCACAATGTGTTTTTATACAGTATGTCAGGCACCTTGCATAACGAATTCTTAAGGTTCAATTTCAACCATCAGCGAAATTGCTGACTGCAATAAAGCTGAGGAGTACGTAATAGCAACTGAACACCAGAAACCAAACTGCAAAGTGACCTGAAATAATTAGTGCCGACAGAAGAGAATTCTATACTCAAGAAAAGAAGCTGCTAATGTACAAGAGTCAGGCACCAGAAGGAAAGAGAAACCAAATTCTATTGATTTGCCATTATTTGATCCATTCTTAGCTAGCATTTTTAAAAAATGGCTAAAAAAAAGTTAACAAAGCCACTTCAGGTAAAGAATAACAAACATACACAACAGTCTCTAAAAATTTACAAAGCATCAGATACAAAAGGAATCTTAAGAGGTCATAGACCAGTAGATTGAACATTAAAATCCATTAAACAGAAACTGCCTGTTAATATGATAGAGGTCAGGCTGTTAAACACAAAGATCCTAAACAAGTGTAGATAAACTGACTTAACTATAAGTTCTATGCTACTTTGATCTCTGCTACACAAAGGTTATATACACGGCCTATTACACTTGACACCAAAAAAAATAGTGGTTAAAATGCTTACACTTCACATTAGGCCACAATATCTCAAGTGCCTTTAGAAAAATGATAGATCCAAATTAACAAATAGCATGTGTAGACATGCATCACCCAGCAGCTCTGTCATTTACAAAGCTACCCATTAAACTACGCAGCTTAGCTTTGCCAAAAAGAAAGCTCTCCAAAAGACAGCTTGTCCTCTCAGTGACACAGAAATACATAAGGAGTGCTCAACAGTGAGTTCACATTACAGCAGATACATGATACAGAAAATAAAATCCACAGAAAAATTGTTAGGCAACATACCAACTGTGATATTAGAGGTTGATTAGGTGGGTGTACCCAGTCAAGCCAATTCTATGAATTGCCTGTCAGCTGCCAGATATTCAGATCCCGCCAAATATTTCAGAGTCACCAGATCCCAGTCGCCAATGGGAAGGCTGGGAGGAGCCAAAGCACCTTGCCATCACCAGTGCCACCTGTTAGTTCCGGGGGGGGGGGTTTCAAGTGTAGGGCTCTGCCTGCAGTGCAGCACTTAATTTCTAGAAAGATGTTAAAGGCTAACGCTGTCTCAGAACAGTGTGTGGGGTTCTCTTCAATTAGCCATAGAGATAACAGCCTTGGACACTTCCTGTGAGTAAGCCACACTCAACTCAATGGGGCTTGCATAGGCTTGTGCTGTCAGTTCCATTTCCCAATGACACAAGTCCTTCTCCAGAAGGACAAGATGTTTTCATTTGGTTCTGTAAACTTGCAACTCCAGCAGCTCAAGCAAGCAGCTTATTTCTTCAGAGAGGGTAGAAAACAAGTTGTGCCCACAGAAGTAGCTTTCTTCACACATCAGGATTTCAAAGGAGACCACAAGGCCAGTCCACATCTGTAACTGTTAATTATGGACCCGGTCTCCAAGAGTAGCATGCGTGCACACTGGGTTCCTCATGCTTTGGAACTTTCCAGTTACCAGGACAGCCTCTTCACACAGACAGAGAGGGGAAGAATCTTGTGACTATTAAGGGCTCAGGATACAATCCTATGCATGTTTACCTGGGAAGAAATCCCACTTAACTCAAAGAAACAGAGTTGTGATAAAATGAACATGGGATTGAAATGGAAAAGTTTTTACTGGGATATAAACGCCTCCACACTTCTCTTCCCCACCTCTACAGCACCATCCTCCTCCTAGAGAGGCTTCTTCTATTCAGCCCTGATGTGGCTCCAGCAAAACCAAATAAAAGTACATTAAGCCCAGGAAAAGACTGTGGGAAGGACACACTGGGAGCTGCCAGCAGCCACCCACAATGCCTGAGGGAGGGAAGGTGTCAGTCATCTCTGGCCTGTTTGCTGGCAGGCCAATTCTTGCCAGTCAGACGGCACCGAAGCATTCCTAGAGTGGGGCAAAATGTTATGCTTTGGGATAAAGAGGCCTTCCCCGTCGTCTCCACAGCCATTCGTGGCTCTCACAGCCAACAGCCATGTCTGTGAAGAGGGGGGAGGAGCCACTTTACCTAGGAGGTCAGGCTCCTGCAAAACTTACCATTTTGCACCCCCCCCAGGAACGCCACAAAGAGGGCGGCCCCGTCCCAGCACGTTGCCAAGTGTTGCCGCTCACACGCCCACCGGCTGCACAGGAGCGAGCCGCGCCGCCAAAGGAAAGCAGCAGCAGACGCCAAGGAGAACTCAGTCCCTTTTCTCCAAGCGACAACCGCCGGAGTCCTGACCCAAATCTGAAGGGGCGGCGGCGAAGCGCCTCCAGGCGCCTGGTTTGTGGCAGGCCACAAGGGAAAGGCAGCAGAGACGCCCACGCCACACACACCCCACGCGCCAGTCAGCCGGGGCGAGAGGCACACCCCGCCAGTCAAGCGCGGGCAGGGAGCCCACTCTGGGCGGCCACCCCCTGGGGAAGGCGCGGCAGGGCAGGGGCGAGGCCAGCACCCCACTTCCCGCCACAAGTGGCCTGGAGCCGCAGCGCGCGGGCGGCCCCGTCCCGCTCCAAGCCCCACGTCTGCACCCCGCGCTGCAGCCCGCCCGGAGGCACGAGGAGGGCGACGCCGCGTCCCGCCCGGCTCCCGCAGGCCCCCCCCGTGTCCACACCTCCTCATCTTGCTCCTCCAGCGAGGCGCCGTTCTCCGGGCGAAAGTGCTGCAGGCAGTCGCGGCCGTCGCCGCCGCCCCCCGGACTGGCCGAGTCCTCCGAGTCCTCGCTCTCCCGCCGGCGCTGTTGCCGCTTTTGCCCCGCGCCGTCGTCCGCCACCTGGCCGCGCTCCTCCTTCCCTCGGAGGGGAGACGGCACCGCAGTTGGGGCCGCCGCAGCCGCCGCCCCGTGCCGCTCACGGGCGCTGCCGCCGAGGGGCTCATCACGGGAGAAGCTGTCGCCGAGCGGTCCGGCTGTCCCAGATGGTGGGCGGACGGCGGCGGGACGGCGGCTGGTCCCGGCGGCGTCTCCCTCCTCGGAGAGAGTTTGCGAGCCGGAAGAGCCGGAGCTGGACGAGGACGAAGCCGAGACCCGCCGGCCGCCGCCACCTCGCTGCTGCTCCTGTTCCCCGGCGGCGCCCGAAACTTTCTCGCTCATTGCCGAGGGCAAACCGCCGTCGCCTCCGCCAGGGCGGGTCGGGGGAGAAAGTCAGCCGCCTGCTGCTGCTGCTCCTGCTGCTGCTGCTTCCACCGGCGGCGCCGGCCACGGGAGCATCCTCGGAAGGGAACGAGCCGCCTCCTTCTCCGCCACGCCACGCCGGGGTACCGCCTAGTGGCAACTACATCGTGCCTGTCCCGCCGCGGAAACGCCGCCCGCTTGGAGGCTCCCGGTGGGCGGCGGGGAGCGGGCGGGCTCCAGGGAAGCAGCGCCTTCCCGAGACGGCTAACGCCTTCCGCAAACCTGCCTCCGGGCCATGGGCGGGGAAAGATGAGCGGCCTGTGGAGCCAATGGCAAAGGCGGCGGTGGGTGGGCCCTGCCGAGGGATGATTCCTGAGCACGGAACCCAAAGCCGGGGAAGGCAGCAGCAGGTAACAGGAGTCAGGCGGCTGCAGTCCAGCGCACGTTGATTTTGGAAAACGCCCCGTGAAGCACGGCGGGACTTACCTCCGAGTAAACATGCAAAGGCTCGTGCTTCTGGGCTGCAGTTCCGTGCACGCTTACCTGGCTGGCAATAGTGTTGCCTGAGTGCAGAGCGATTACGTTACAGGCTTATACTTACTACTAAAAGGCATTCAAGGAGGTGACTTAAAAACATTACATTAACAATAAAAAATCGCTAATCTCAAAAATACCCATTGCTGATCTTACTTTTGAGTAAATCTGCCTGGGAACGTTGTACTCCAAAGCACGTTTGGGAATAAAGTCTGATTAAATCAGTGGAACTTCTAACAGCCCAATCTTATGCATGTCTTAAAGGTAAAGGTTTCCCCACCACTGAATGGTCTAGTCGTGACCGACTGTAGGGGGCGGTGCTCATCTCCGTTTCAAAGCCTTTAGAGCCGCGTTTTGTCCAGGACAAGCTTCCGTGATCATGTGGCTGGCATGACTCTACTCCACAGCGCATGGAACGCCATTACCTTCCCAGCGAAGTGGTCCCTATTTATCTACTCGCATTTAGGTGCTTTTGAACTGCTAGGTTGGCAGGAGCTGGGACAAGCAACGGGAGCTCACTCCGGTTGCGCAGTCTTGAACTCCCAGCCTTCTGGTGGGAAAGCCCAGCAACAGCGAATTAACCCGCTGCCCTACACAGAAGTAAATCCAATTATTTATTTTATTTATTTATTTATTATTGGATTTTTACCCCGCCTTATTGTGCCCGAAGGCACCCAAGGCGGCATTACAATATATATATAAAAACAATATAACAATTCACATTAAAAACAATTAAAAGCAGTATTAAACAATATAATCAAAAAATTAAGAACACAATTAAAAACAAATTTAAAAACAGTTTAAAACAACAAGCCCCGTGGATCATAATAACCAGCCAGCCTGTCAACAGTTAAAAGCTTTTTGGAATAAAAAGGTCTTCAGCCCCCGCCGGAACGTAAACAAGGAGGGAGCAGTTCTCAATTCTAAGGGGAGGGTGTTCCAGAGTTGGGGGGCCACCACCGAAAATTATAGTCAATGGGTCTTACTTCCAGATTAAGTGTGCACAGGATTGCAGCCTTAGGCAATGCACACTGCTCTGAGAGTAATCATACTTTATTATCTGGAAGAATAAATTAATCTTGAACTTTATTATCAGGAAGAACTCCTTGCCACAGGAGGTGGTGATAACATTTAGCCTAGCAGCCTTTAAAGGGGGATAGGACAAATTTCTGGAGGAAAAGTCCATTGCCAGCTACAGGTCATGATGGGTAGTGCAACCTCCTTACTTAAGAAGTAGGCTATCTCAGAATGCCAGGTGCAGGGGAGTGGCAACGAGATGCAAGTATCTAGTTGCCTTGCGTTCTCCTTGAGGCATTTGGTGGGCCAGTGTATGGTACAGGAAGCTGGACTAGATGGGCCTATGGCCTGATCCAGCAGGGCTCTTCTTATGTTCTTATGAAGCAGCCATAGGATATACTGTACAGGCTTATCTAGGTTCAGACAGTGATCTGTTTTTGCACATATGAGGGGTATAATTTTAAAATGCGGGGGCAGGGAGGTATTAAATCATGAATGTGTTTCCTTCAATCAGCACAGCAATGGATCTGTAAGTGTGAAATCCATGTTCAAATACCTGCAAACTGTGACTTTGGTCATTATTTATGCTAATGCTAACTTTGCCAGGTTGATGAGGTTAAAGTAAAAATGCTGCTCTGAACTCCTTGGAGAACGAATGGTCCAAAAAGATGCAAAATATATAAAACTCTGGCTGGCAAATTATTATTTTTAAAAAAACCCACAGTATCCTGTGTTCTTTGGCTGGATGACCAACCAAAAAAATGTAGTGAACACTTCTTTCCAGTTACAAAGTCTGAGTTTATCTTTCTAAAGGTTTTCTTTATAAAGGTTTTCCCTCTTTTTTTTTTTTTATTGGTAGGATTCAAAGCTGCAGAAATGCAAAGGGGTTTTTTCCCCATCAACAGAACACAGAGATGGGGAAAGTTTGGCAGAGAAAGGGTACAGAAGCCTTGCAAAGAGGAATGGCAGCCATGCTAGGCGTGCTTCTTGCATGTTCAGATTTTTCCCCTTCCCTAACGGCTTCAGTATGGCACTTACAGAGGAATGCATTGTGCCACTGGTCCCCCTTCCAATCTGACAACCCAATCCTAATCTGCGACTGGGCAGCTGGGCCCACACTGTATCCAACACAGGTAAGACGCAAACTGGCGATCTCCTTGGAGTAAGGGGATACAGGCATGCTCCAAAATCCACTGATTTGATATCAGTTATCCACTGATACCATGGACACTGGGATTGCTTTATGGCGGTGGTATTCAAACTTTTTAGACCAAGACCCACTTTTTAGAATGGCACTCGTGTTGGGACCCACCAGAGGTGATGTCATAGCCAAAAGTGACATCATCAAGCAGTCATGGTAATGTAATAAAATGACACTCCTGAAATGTAAATTGACATTCTTGGACTGCAGCAATTGTACAACCAAGAAACATCCCTGACAGAAAGCAAGATGAGGACAAAATATGATGTAAAAGCACTGAACTCAAAACATAATTTTAAAAAACCCTCACTTGAAAATTAAAACTGTTAATAGTCACAAAAGGAATATAGCAAGAGTAAGACCTACAGTTTCTAAGATGGCTGCTCCCAGTTTTTCGTGACCCACCAAGTGAGTCCTGACCCACAGTTTGAATAACACTGTTTTATGGCACATTTGTGGTACTCTAGGCTGGCACAGCTGCCACTGCAGCAGCGAAGCCAGCACTTAGGATTGTCCTTTGAAATGGCACCCTTTCTTCATGTGAACCAGGTCTTGAACTTCTTCTTAAAAGAATAATGAAAATGTCTTTTCTTCACTACTGAGAGTCAAACTACACATGGCTTGAGAGACCTATGATCATAGTATATATCCCCCTCCCAAAATTATTAGCCCAGCTTTGGGGGCAATTTAGAGCAAGAAAAAAGCAATTGGGGAGGAAAGTTAAACATTCTCCAATATCAGTACAGTTATTTCATTAAGGGTGCAGTCCTAACCTGGAGTTAGGCCGGCACAGTTAGGCCAGCAAAGTTTGGTCAGCACAAAGGACCGTAAAGTATGTTTGGACCACTCTCAGCGTCAGAGAGGCCAGCACACAAACGTTCGCCGACCTCCCTGATTCCTAGAGTGGCAAGCGCCTGAGTTCAAGCAGCGGCTGAATTTCTATTTCTCTGCCCCTCTCTGTTTTTGAGTGCACATTGCAAACACACACCTCACTAGCTCTTCGTCTTTGCCCACCCAGCCATTTAAAACAGGCCGGGCAAGGAAGAAAACCCTTCTTACCATCACCTCTGTCATCTGCTGGTTCCACCTGTACTGCTGCCTCTACACACACTGGGCAGAGAATGCTGAGAATCAAAGACACATTCATACTCTATGTACTTGAAGAAGCAGCAGAATGGAAACTAGGAGGTAGTGAAACTAAAGGTAAGGGGACTGAGGGGGATCATTCTACTTCTACCTCCTTGCACTCCCATTATGAAAGAGGTGGGGGTGGCAGAACTATTACTCTTGATCACTCTCCTGCAAAAAAGCAGTTTGAATAAGATCACACTACCACCTTCCTTCTCCAACAATGCCATGGCTGCTTGCATGATTGGTGCTAGAGGATTGCCGCTTCCCCAATCCTTCTGATTGGTTTCAGCATGCAGAAAGAAGGATGAGCACAGAGTGAACCACATCAGCAAGTGGCGGACAGGAGGGGGTGACAGCAGTGGTGTCATCTAAATGATTTAAGAACAGGTACTCACTTTTGATTGGCACGTGTTGGGACCCACCCACCGGAAGTGATGTCATAAGCCAGAAGTGATGTCGTGGCAGGAAGTGACATGAAAAAAGCCCTTTTTGAGGCCTCAGATGATTTTAAACTGACCCAACAGTTGCAACAGTATTCCACAGCACCCCCAGAACATGTGAAGGAGGCCTGGCATCATTTTAAAACCCCAGAGCAACTCATTTTTCAGTGGCAAGGAAAGGAAAGGCTCCGCTCGCTGCCTGCCTGCCTGCCTGGCTCTGAGAACATGCAGGAAATTCAAACGTTGCAGAGGGCGGAGTCGACGAGTGGGCAGGCGAATGGGCGGGGCCAGCTGTAATCCTAGAAACAGGTACTCACGTACCCCCGCGTACCCCCTGCATGACATCACTGGGTGATAGGCAGACATGGGATACAAGCAGCGGTGTCATCCTACCGGTTCGCTGGGCGGAGTTTCTTCGCTCGCTGGGAGGGTTTCCGTGGTGATCGGCAGCGTGCTCGCTGCCTCCCGTTGCGTAATGGCGAAAGCCCGCTGAAAGCGAGCACGCTGCCGATCACCACGGAAACCCTCCCAGCGAGCGAAGAAACTCCGCCCAGCGAACCGGTAGGATGACACCGCTGGATACGAGGCAGCATTTGCCAGTTTGCCACTCTTCCTCCAGCCCACCACTCAAAGCAGCTGCTTCAGTCTGCCTTGCAGTTGGGTCGGCTCACACCTTGTTTGCTCTCAGTATTTCTTACTGAAGAGCAGTTTATGGGAGAAAAATACAATGACTATTAGGGTGCAACCCTAACCTAGAGTTAGGGCAGCATAGATTGGCCGACAGAAGGGCCACCATAAAGTGTGTTTTGACCACTCTCCAAGTCAGGGAGGATGGCACACGTATGTGTGCTGGCCTCTCTTGACTTCAAGAGTGGTCCAAACATACATTACAGTGTCCCTTGTGTTGGTCAAACTCTGCTGGCCTAACTGTGCCGGCCTAACTCCAGGGTAGGATTACGCCTTTAATAGCTCAATCATAAGCGTCCCCTGCACCCAGCAATACAGCAGTGCCAAAATGGCCGTCGCTATATCCTGCGGGGCCAGGGAAGCTGCTGGAGGTATTCTCAGGTCAGGGTAAGGGAACACTGATTCCCTTTCCCCATATTGAGCCCTAGCAGCCCCAGGGAGTTCTCCTCAGATCTGTGCCCACTATTTAGGAGGTGCAGGTTTGTGTCAGTCTCTGCAGTTTGGGATAGGATTTGGCAGCAGCATCCGCCACCGCCCCTCCCCCTCCTAAGCCTGATCCTCCCTGCATTCTGCCCTTTACCCAGTTCTGTCACCTTCCTGCCTTCCAGTGCCCAGCAAGGATACTCACTGCTGGCTGTTGCTTGTTTTATCCTCCTGGTGCAGAGGCCCACACTGACTAACGCATGGAGGTGGAGGAATAGAGGAATAGAGGGTAGATCAAGGGCTTTGCTGCTGTTGTCGAAATGGTTGTTGAAACAGTATAAACCAGTTAGCATTTCAGTCTGCACTTAGTACTTAACTGTGACACGTTATGACGGCAAGAACCACTGAGGGCACATGGAGTTTTGTTAAGCCACAAGAACTACAGAATTCATGAGAACTTCCTAAAGCCCCTGAGACTTCTTTTGGCTACTGGCTGCAAAGAAACCATGTGTGAGGTGAAATAGGTTACACTTTTATTGCAGCGGGTAAGTGAATCTGTGGGAACAGAGTCTGCAGATAATGACTGATCGTACAGTAGGCCCTTATCTGTGTGGAGGTTCTGTTCCCAGATGTTGAAGTCTGGATTTTGGGGACTCTAGACCTTCCAAACACAACCAGAGCTTTGCTCCAGTTGCATCCAGAGGGTATTCGGAGGGCCAGGGAAGCAGCACACAGCCATGCGGTGCCTCCCTAGTCCCCAGGATGCCTTCTGAGGGCCAAACTCACTTCCGGGTTTTGGCCAAAAACCAGAAGTGATGTTTTGGCCCTTGAAAGGCATTCTGAGGCCCAGGGAAGTTGGTTCCACAGCCCTCAGAATACCTTCTGGGCATGAGTGGAGCTCAGAGGGACTACCCTGGGGAATTTGGCAGTCATGGTTTTTCAAATCTGTGGATGTCAGGATAATTCAAGGATAATGCGGGCCCACCTGTATTTCAACACAACATAGTCTTCCACTTTTGTTTCTATGTGCTCACTCTGTATAATGTCCCTGGCAAACCTGACCCTTATGATGCACAGAGCCAGGAACTCAAAATGCTGGTTCCATGCCACCCCTCATCCAGTTGAATTCCGAGGCCTTCTGAGGCCTCTAGAAGGCCTAAAAATGTCACAGGTTTTGGTGAAAACCGGAAGTAGGCATTCCAAAGGCATTTCTAAAAAAAAACAATAGCTAGTATTGATGGTGATTGGCCTGATAGTGCTGACAATTGTCATAAAGTTGCCCATATCAACCTGTGTAGATCCAACATGGTTCTTGCTATAGTATTGCTGTGCGCCATGCCTGATCTGGAGTAAACACTTCCAAAGCTAAGCAAGCCTCCATGCTTTCTGAGACCGTGGCCTCCCTGTTGAGGCTGTCAACAATACTTCCAATTAGTGCCAATCCTGAAGTAAATAATCATATGAACAATATGAATCCCTCTTACATTTTAATTCTGCAACACTTGCAATCACAGTATATAAATGTTTCATTAGGGAACTCAGTAAGAGATAGTTCATCCAAACCACTTTGATTTTCTATATAGCTCTGCAAGATAAGAAGAAAGTGCCAGCAGGAAGTAATGCAGTCGGAATGTTAAATTCTACATGTCTTTCAGACATATTGCTATCAGTTGTAGAATCCATTCTTTCTAGCTCAAATTTTGCTTTCACTCTTCAACACAATACCCTATGTTTTGTTTTATGTCCCACTCCCTTAAAGGATCTTTGATTGAAACTACAACTCTGCAGTAGAAATCTGCATGAATTTTTAAATTTGGTGCCACATGAAAAGGCAATTAACAAAACCAAAATGGTATGTCAGAAATGTAGTTTGAGTGGATCTTTCCAAAACTCAGAATGTGGTGACGTTGCTGTGTGATTGCCTCATCAGCTAACAAATCAATCCCTAATAAGAAGAAAATAATAGACAATAGAAACAAAGGACCAAAACCCAAACTATCAAAATATACAAGTAAATGTCTACCGCTCTAACTTGTGTATCCTTCGGATTAGTCTAAACTTCCAAATAAATAATTTATTTGAATATTCAAACTAAGTAATAACTAAGAACATCACATTCTTAGTAATCAACAAACATCTTTACTGCTTGTTTACTAAGGGCCCAGTCCTGAGCTGCCCATGCGCTCATACAAGCAGTGGTAGCCAAGCAGCTACCCCTGCATCCTACTAGTGCTGGGCAGGTACCAGAGGCTTCTCAGAGGAAGGGGAAGTTTGTCCCCTTCCCCCAGGTAAGGGCAGGCAATGGGTCTCCTCACCTCTGCCCCATCTATTTTGCCAGCACAGAGGCAAGGGCCTCCATGTCTGCAGTGTGGCCCGACACGGAGGATAGCATCCGGCAGCAAAGGTTGCCACCAGTTGCCACCCTCCTGCTCCTTCCCTCCCGCCACCCAGGAACACCCTCCTGCCCCGCCCGGAAAGCATGCAACGCCGGTGACTGGTATACTTACCGCTTGCCAGATTGTGTTGCTGCCTCTGGGCAGTGTGGGGCAGGCACTGACCTGGTGTCAGTGGTAAGGCCTTCCCAAGGTCTTACCGCTAGCAGTGAAGGTGATTTACAGTGCCTGCGGTACATTCATACTGTAGGCCCTGTAGGGCTCAGGATTGGGTCCTATTTCACTGACTAGTTTATTTAGTGACTGGTGCTACAAACTCCTTGCATTTTGCATATCCCAAAACCATGGTAGGTATTTTGAAATTATACATCCATATTGTAGGTCAGAATTGATCTGTATTCATATCTAGCCTATATCTAGCATATACAGATCTGTATTCTGTATTCATGTATATCTATGAATACATATCTGTATTCAGAGGTTGCACTCCCTCTGAAGGAGCAAGTCCGCAGTTTGGGGTTTCTCCTGGATCCACAACTATGCCTGGAATCCCAGGTGGCGGCGGTGGCCAGGGAAGCCTTTGCTCAGCTTCGGCTGATTCGCCAGCTGCAACCATACCTGAGCTGCGCGGACCTGGCCACAGTAACCCATGCCTTAGTGACATCAAGATTAGATTATTGCAATGCACTCTACATGGGGCTGCCTTTGAAGACGGTCCGGAAATTACAACTAGTGCAGAATGCGGCTGCTCGTGTGGTTGCTGGGGCACATCGGTTTGACTCTGTCGAGACGTTGCTTTGGCGACTACACTGGCCGCCGTTTCCTTTCAGGGCCCGATTCAAAGTGCTAGTTTTGACCTTTAAAGCCCTTTACGGCTCGGGTCCAGGGTATTTGAGGGAGCGCCTCCTTCCATATAATCCTACCCGTACTCTTAGGTCATCTGGGGGGGCCCTTTTTGACTGTGCTGCCACTAGGAGAGGTGAGAGGGATGGCGGCCAGGAATAGGGCCTTCTCGGTGGTGGCCCCCCGACTCTGGAGTACCCTCCCCTTAGAATTACGAACTGCTCCCTCTTTGGCAATATTTCGGTGGGGGCTGAAGACCTTCTTATTTCAACAAGCTTTTAATTGTTGACAGGCTGGCTGGTTTTTACATCTTCTTTTTATATTTTAGGATCCACGGGGATTGCTGTTTTAATTTTAATTGGTTTTATATTGTTCTTATCATTGTTTTTAATTGTTAAACACTGATTTTATTGTATTATTTTTAATGCTCTAAGCTGCCTTGAGTGCCCTTGGGGCAGAAAGGCGGGATATAAATCAAATAAATAAATAAATAAATAAATAAATAAATAAATAAATAAATAATAAAAGCTGCATGAAATTACATATCTTTCCTGGTACCATTAGCCCAGTAGCAAATGGGATCTAAAAACAGTACTAAGGAGCATTCTCTATTTCCACAGATATTCCAGCTGATGCTTTCTCAAAGAATTAGACTACATTGTATCCTAAAGAGTCGAATGAATTCATTGAGATGATATATTTCCTGCATATTGTTATATACCAGAAATATACATATTAATATTTTGTATGAAAAACTGTTAAATGAGCATGCTGTCTTCTTCAATCTTCTTAAATGAAGTTGAGAATTTTTTTTCACCAAAAAGCAATAAAGGACATAGATAGGAGGCATTATGAATAACAGCTGCAGTATATTACTGTGGTTCATTCAACAGTTTCACCTTTCAAAATGAACATTTCACATTTTCAGTCAATCCATACCTGCTCTTGTAAGCGACATATGTTATTCCAGAGCATATAATATGAATGTTAGAATTGCTACTGAACATATTGAAAGGTTATAAATGTGCTAAATCATTCTAATACTAGCCTGATGAGTTTAGTAAAGACTTTGGGGGAGCCTTTTCAAACAAATTAAGCAATTTAGGCTATGCCTCTGTAGGACATGTTGAATTAGTGATGTGAAATCTCAGAAATGTGAGTAAAGCTAATATTGCCCAGCTTTCTATGTGCATGTTCCAGCATGGCTGCCACTAATAAAAATCTGTGAATGAATATAAACACACAGATGATGAAGGATAGGCACAGAGAGATAGAAGGCAATGGCCCAATGGCCTAATGATGCATGATAGGGTTCTACTGATGACGATGAGTGAACTTAAGAACAGTCCTAGATCAGCCAAAGGCCTATCTTTTCCTGCTCCCTGCTTCCTGCAGTAGCCAACCCAATACATCTGGTAAGCCCATAAACAGAGCATAAAGACAACACTGTTGTTCCCCAACAACTAAAATTCAATGGTATCTGTCCCTGAGCCGTGCCTGGTGAGTGTTCATTTGGGAATATTATGTGTCTCTGGTTAGCAAAATAGCGGAAAATACATACATGGGTCACAATATAGGTGCCCCCCATATCTGTGAATCTGGTCCTCCATGCCCCCCTTAGTTTAGGTGCTTACATTGGCACCAAGTGAAAATACTTCTTACTTTTATTAGAGTGCAAACCTAACCTGGAGTTAGGCCAGCACAAGGGCCACCTTAAAACGTGTTTGGACCACTTTCGGAGTCAGGGAAGATGGCGCACATCTGTGTACTGGCCTCCCTGACTCTGAGAGTGGTCCAAACAGACTTTATGATGTCCCTTGTGCCAGCCAAACTTTGCTGGCCTAACTGTGCCGGCCGAACTCCAGGTTAGGATTGTGCTCTGAATGCTATAAGCAGCCTGAATGCTTACCTGCTGAACACTTGAGCTTGAACTGCTTCTTGTTAACATATTCCTACTTTAGAAATACAGGATGGATAAAGGAGTCACAACTGAGACCTCATAAGAACATAAGAAGAGCCCTGCTGGATCAGGCCAAAGGCCCATCTAGTCCAGCTTCCTTTATCTCACAGCGGCCCACCAGGTGCCCCAGGGAGGCATGAGACAACAAGATGCTTGCATCCTGTTGCCACTCCCTTGCACCCAGTACTCTGAAGAAGCCTACTACTAATGTAAGGAGGCTACAACCCGCTGCTAAGAGCAGCTGATGGTGGTGCTGGGAGAACCCAATTATCATGCAGTCTGGATAAAGAGCTTCTGTGGATTATATCCAGCCTGTGGTGCTTCTGTTTGACCCCCCTGGTCTAGAGCAAGGCTTTGCCCCTAGACCTCCAGCAATCTCCAGCTCTGTTAGGGCACAGTCCTAACCAACTTTCCAGCACTGTGCCAATAGGGCATGTTCTGCAGTGGAGCAGTAGTCATGGAGACCTTCTCAAGTTAAGGGAATGTTTGTTCCCTTATCTCAAAGCTGCATAGCCCTCACCCTGGTGCTGGAAAATTGGTTAGTATTGTGTACTTAAGGCTTAATCCTATCCAACTTTCCAATGCTGATGCCACCACACTTCAGCTTCAAAGTTAGGGAACAAATATTCCCGCACCTTGAGGAGGCCTCCTCCATGTCTCACCCCCCCCCCCCATGCAGGATGCAGTTGCTCACTCTGTTGGCAAGGCAACATCAGTGTTGGAAAATTGGATAGAATTGGGCCCTTCTGCTATTGGATCACAACTCCACAAGACATGTAGTAGACACAAGACCAGTAATAATACCAACACGTTCACTTCTTGGTTTTTGGGTTGTTGCTGTTTTAAACAAGCAGGATATACTGAGAGACAAGAGGTGGTTAAAAAAATGAAAAGACTGTCTCATTTTGCAGGTTAGGGCTACATGGGTATGAATTCTGAAGACTACTGGTTTACAAACAGCAGTTAACATGTTTACATGTAAACCCTCACATAAGAGCCACAAAACAGTGGTTCATTTAGAGTCTCTTGAATAAATTATTCGTTCACACCAGTGTATGCTGTTATACTGTATAATCAAGCCTAGAAATGTGTAACATGGTAAGTAACTCCTTGACTTGTACCAACTTGGCCCATAAAGGTGAGTGGTACTACAGATACATATGGCAGTACAAAGCATGCTATTATTCTTTCCATGTTTAACAGCCTAGTCCTAACCAGAATTGGAATAGGCAGACCGATTGGCCTGTGACATATCCAGCCCTGGTTAGGAGGCGGCTGTGGCAGAGTAAGGAGACTTACGTCTTCTCACTCCAAGTAAAATCCCAGCCACCCCTATGGGGCTACTTAGATCTGTGCCAGCAAAATTGCTGGCACAGATTTGAGCAGCCCAAGGAGGGCCGACCAGGCTGGGGACAGAGATTAGGATACAGCCTACCTATTGGAGGCCTGTCTCACCTCCCATCCCCGGGCCAGTCTGCCTACGAACCTGCCTGTCCCAATCCCCTGCGCCGGCCTCCTTAGGCCAGCCTTACCTGGGTCAGAAAGCAGTGCGAGGAGGCTGGTGCTTGGACATGCATCAGCCTCGCCGACTCCTAACGAGGCTCAAACGCACCATAAACATGAAGGCACACTGGCTCAGCACAATCTTTGGATTGCGCTCCAAGTCTTTCTCAATTTGGATATCCTCATTTTTTTCAACATTGACCAGGCAACACCCTGAACAAATTTGTCCAACAGAAGTACCTCACAACTCTACCTTCTCATATCTCAGGAAAAACAGTACAGAATATTTACATCTACTGTATCTTTGCATCTGTCAGCTCCTGGGCTGCAAGGGCATCCTGCCAAAGCAAGAAAAGTCAAAGAAGATTTTTGAGTTTAACTAGCTTTCCTGTCATCATTTCAGCTGAGATGTTTACAGCAGCATATGGGGAAAACTTTCCAGCACTTAAAAGCTCAAGCAGCCCTAGAGGCCAGAGGCTGCCAAAAGCTGGAAGGGAATTTGACCCAACAAAAACAACAGCCATTGCATAACTGTAAATCACAATTTAACTCCCTGAGGTGTTTTCAGCTAAAAACAAAGATGTTACTGCAGCATAATGGCTGTTAAAAATATTACTTAGCAACCTCCTGTCCAGAAAAACCTAAAAAGTAGAGATTTCAGCTGTCATGTTACATCATACTGAACACTGCATTACAATACCTGTTTTAAACTGTGAAATTCACAATGAAAAGGCCTCAATGGGTTGCTTTAAGTTTGCTTGTATGTAGCATGCAACTAAAAGTACCATATTCATAGAAACAAAACAAACCTTGGCACTGGATCCCAGTAAAAGTGGGATTGCAGAATGAGTACTAAGATCACTTAGGGCCCAATCCTGCCCAAACCCACCACCCACCCACTCTGCCGATGCAGCTAATATAAGCCAATTGATTGCATGCTGTATCTGTGGGTGGAGTAGTCAGGGCAATTGAGCTTATGTTCTTTTACCCCAGGGAAAGCAGCCACTGCTGCCATGAGTCTCCTTAGATCTACTGTTTACCAGATATAAGTCCAAGGCGCGTCATTGCAGTGAAAGGGAGATGGATGGGGTTAGGATACTGGTGCATACAGGTGCTTCCAATACCATCCCCAGTCTGCTTCCCTCTCTGCCCTCTGCCCTACCCAGAATGACCCCTGTTCCTCCCTCACCCCATTCCACCCCACCACCATCACATTTACCTGTGCTGGTCTGGCAACGGGCGTCTCATTAGCAGCCGAGTGGTAGTTGCAGCAGCATGCTCAAAATGGCTGCCGGAGGGCACTCTGCACTCCCCCATAACCCATTTTACAACAGCAAAACTGTTCCTCTGACAAACCCTTATGAGTACTGGTGATTGGGCTGCCATAATCAAAAGAGCTAAGTTTATGCCAAATCTCATCAGAACAGTTTCCTGTCCATAATAAACAGAGGTGTTTTTTTTTTCCTAAGGTGGAGTAATTTTGCCAGTAAAGCTCTCATTGGTATGGAGGATATGCAAACATTTCTCTGCAAAATTTCCTCTTTGGATTTTATGCACAGCCCAGTATGGCTGCGTGCTGTGGAAAAAAAAAAAACTGGAATGGCTTCAAACTGTTGGCAGTTGAGTTTATTCCACACATACTGTCGATCCAGAAAGCATTCTGTGCCTTTAGCAGTTATACAAAGAGCACAATCAAATGAACTTAGTTGATTCAAAGCCTCAACTACAGTTATTCGACCTCTGATTTCCCACTACGGACCTACTTCAAAGGAAAAAATATTGTAAGAGATAAGACGACCAGACTACCTCCTTTGAAGCATGTCCATGAACATGTTCTTTTCAGTGATAAGAATTCAACCCAGTTTGTTTCATATGACATATATGATCCTTCCTTGCTGTTACTACGTATAACTTCTCTCTGTAAATTCCTTACCCTCTCCTCCATCTGTTTCCTGGACCTTTCCATAAGCTACTTCTTTGTTGCCTGCAGGTGTGTCCCAGATTTCCCCCATTCAAACACAAATGCAAAAAAAGAATAGCTACCAATATATAGCAAAAAAAGAATAGCTGCCAGCTTCAGCAGATCCAAGAGGAAGTTAATTATCTGGATCCATTCCAATCTGGCTTCAGGCCGGAGGCTGCCTTGGTCACCTTGGTGGATGACATGCACCAGGGAATGAACAGGGGGAGTGCGTCTCAGCGGCCTTTGACACCATCAACAATGGTGTCCTTCTGGGTTAGTTGGTTGAGTTGGGGCTTGGAAGCACCATTTTGCAGTGGTTCCGCTCCTTCCTGGCTGACAGATCTCAGAAGTTGGTGCTGAGGGATGCTCGCTCAGCATCCTGGCCTCTTAGGTGTGGGGTACCAAGAGGTTCCATTCTATCCCCCATGCTAGTCAACTTCTACATGAAGCCACTAGGAGAGGTCATCAGTATGCTGATGACACCCAGCTCTTTCTTTCCTTTCCTCCTGAGTCCTAGGGGGCAGTCAAGGTCTTGGATAATTATCTGGAGGCAGATGGGAGAAAAAAGCTGAAATTAAATCCTGATAAAACAAGGTTCTCCTGGTCCAGAAGTCCACAACTCAGGTGTTGAACTATCGACCTGATCTGAATGGGGTTGCACTTCTCTGAAGGAGCAGGTCCACAGCTTGGGGGTTCTCCTGAACCCGCAGCTGCTCCTGGATTCCCGGGCAGCGGCTATGACTAGGGGATCCTTTCTTTGCTCAGTTTCGCTGATTCGCCAGCTGCGACCATAACTGAGTCACTCAAACCTGACCCTAGTGACCCATGCCCAAGATTAGACTTCTGCAATTCGCCCTATGTGGGGCTGTCTCTGAAGACGATTCAGAAATTGCAACTAGTGCAGAATGCAGCGGCCCGAGTGGTTGCTGGAGCACATCAGTTCACTCAGGTGAGCCGCTGCTTCGGCGTGAGTCAAACTGAATGTGAACCTCATAATTAGGGGGGAAAAATCTGAGATGCTCTTGGAGTGAACCAAACCAAACTTAAAGAGCTTTGACTGCAAGAACCTAATCCCTATATGTTACAAGTGCTGGTAACCAAGTCTTTAATAAATCAGATGCAATGAGCAAGATTTGAACATCCAAAGTTAGTTCTTTATTCACAGACTCTTATGGCCCAATCCTACCAGAGCCAGCTGGCAGCGGAATGCACATTCCATTGCTGCCTACTGCTGAAAAGTGCCATAAAATTCTTTCTGGCAGCATGCTACTGGAGGCCAATGGGAAGGCCAGAGATTTCCTGCATGCATAGTCAGCTCTTCCATCTCTTACTGGAGCAGGTAAGTCAGAAGGAGAGGCAGGAAGTGGGAAGAGGGTAGAATGGGGCAAGCAGGAGATGAAACTGGACTGGGAGGGGGTATAATAGTGGAGGGAGGCTGCAAGAGGGGTGGTGAAGAGCACGCCGGATCCTATCCCCCTTTCCTACAGATTTAAATCCCCCTTTGCTTCTGAAGCCTCCAGATCTGCCCACCCCTACTGGATACAGAGCACCTTTTTAGGCATAGCAGCACCAGCAGGGGTGCCAACTTGCATTTAACATCAGGGGTGCCCATGGCCATGCCCCCAACATTGATGTAGCCACGCCCATGATGTAGCCACGCCCCTGACGTGACCATGCCCCTGTCATCGCTGCCCGGCCTCGGAAGTGGCGGCTGCTCGCAGCTGCCCCTTCCGAAGTTGGGGGTGGCCCGGCCTTAGAAGCGGAGGCTGCTCGCAGCAGCCTCTTCCAAGGCTGAGGCGTGTGATCATCGTGGTGATCACACACCCTGGCCTCAGGAAGGGTGCTGCAGCCCGACAGCAGCCTCTTCCAAGGCTGGGGCATGCAATTGCCATGGCGATCGCACGCCCCTGCCTTGGAAAGGGGTGCTGCGGCCACTGATTGGGAGGGTTGCTGAATGCCAGAGGGGACTGGCTTGAATGTGGGTGTTCCGCCCCCAGTGAAAAAACCCATGGGTGCCCAAAAACCCAAAGCCCCCCCCCCAATTGGCACCCATGAGCAGGGGGATTGGATAGGTTTGGGCTGTTATTGGCCTTTTCTCTTTTCTTCTCTCCCGCCTTCTCTCTCTCTCTCTCCTTCTACTCCTCTGGAAGACTTCAGAGTTTTTTCTTCCAATATTTTTTTCTTACAAAGCAATATATTTTACATAAGGGGCTTGATTTGCTGCTGTTTTTCTCTATGCCATCTAATCCTGTGGTTGAATTAGGGGGGCCCTTTGCCCAGCTGAGGCTGGTGCACATCAACTATATCCATGTTCCAGTCAGTCAGGCCATGGTAGTCCATGCTTTGGTGATGTCAAATCTCAACTCTTGTTGCTCAGCTACATGGGGCTGCTCTTGGAGACTGTCCAGAAACTGCAATTAGAGCCTAATGGGGTAGATTATGTGGCCTCAGGAGCTTAGTGATTTGACGCTATCAGGCCAAAATCGCTTTAATTCCAGTTAGCTTTCCCACCTTAGTTTCTGTTAACTGCCTTCCTGTTTCTTTAGTAATCTAATCGGCTATCTTTCTGTGAAATCATTATAATTATTATTTATTGTATTTGTTCATCCTGATGGCTGTTTTTATTGCAATTTGTTTTTATGAAACTTTAATTTATGGTTGTAAGCCACACTGGGTGCCCTGTTGTTGAGCGAGAAGAATAGAATAAATATATTTTAGGAAATAAATAGGTGAGACTACCTTCTGTTTCTTTTGATCTGTCTAGCAGCAGCTTATCCGGTCCCCTCTTTCCCAGGCCTACTATCTGAAATAAATCCTCGGGCAGTGCAATCCTGATGTGCCCTTAGATTCGACGCTAAGTGGTAGCGTCGACACATCATCAGTAGCGTCAATGCAGGGGCACCAATCGGTACCCCCATGTCGATGCTACAGGCAGTGCCAGTTCTGTTGCGCCCGCGTAGAGCCTTTCTTGAGTCAGCCAAAGCCGGCCGGCAGGGGATTGGCTGCGGGAGGGAGATTGTGGGCGGGGGAAGGGCGGGACTTGGGCGGATTCAGGCCGTGCAGTCTCCTCGCAGATCCGAGTAATGCATAGGGGAGGCTGCAGCTTCATTACCTTGCCATGGGGAGGCTCCAATCTCACCAACCCAGCGTTGGATTTGGCGCTGGCCGGCCAGCCTTGCCAATCCAGTGTAGTGCTCTAAATGAGATATCAGAGATTGACCCGAAAACCTTCTACATACAAAGCATGTTCTCTCCCTCTGAGTTATGGCTCTTTGTCACTTGGGGAGTCCAAGTAGGGACCATCCCTTTTATTTATTTCTTATGTCACAACTTCATGAGTGATCGGCGTACAGCGGCTACTAGCCACGATTTGAAATTTCTCTGCTCAAAAGCAATATACCTCGGAGAGCGCTATCCTAACTTGGAGTTAGATTGGCACAGTTAGGCCAGCAAAGTACGGCTGGCACAAGGTCTACCGTAAAGCACATTCAGAACACTCTTGGAGTCAAGGAGGATGGCACATGTCTGTGTGCTGGCCTCTCTGACTCAGAGAACGGTCCAAACATACTTTACAGTGTCCTTGTGCCGGCTAAACTTTGCTGGCCTAACTCCAGGTTAGGATTGCGCTCTGAATAGGTGATACTGATCATTGTGGATGGCAATCGTCATCAAGCCATGCTTATGAGATGGCCAGAAGCATGTGGAGATCACCGGTAGAGACCGGGCGCCATAGGTAATGTGCATGTTCTTATTAAAATGCATTCTGTACATGTTCAAAATCTTTTTACCAGTTCCAGCTTTGGCATGCAAAAGAACTTTCAGAGATGAATTGTGATAAGCCCTGGCTTTGGCTGCTTTATGTGGATCAAGATGGAGGAAAATGTTTTTAGTGAACATTAAAAAGCACTGATAAGTCAATCCTGATTATAGGCTTTATGTTACATATTATTCCTTAGACTGTGACCTTGGCTGCATTTACTTCAAGGAGAGTAATACAGTATTACCTTCAAAATAATCTCTTGCAAGT
Organism: Lerista edwardsae; assembly: GCA_029204185.1. Classification (NCBI taxonomy): domain Eukaryota; kingdom Metazoa; phylum Chordata; class Lepidosauria; order Squamata; family Scincidae; genus Lerista; species Lerista edwardsae. Next base: position 55,485,524 of record JAJKFI010000001.1, read on the forward strand.
CACTTATTAGCACTATGTTCTCATTTTTCTCTCACATATAAAATGCAGTCCATAATTTCCACCACAGTTTTATATCTGCAAGTCGAAAGCCCTATAGAAAAAGAGAGAGGTTTAATTCTGAAGCATGCTATGCTTAAGCAGACCGTCTACTTCAATTGGACTCTTACAGAATAACGGGTAGGAATTGCAGTTAGCACGTTATTTTGAAGATAAAGCTAGAGTGGTATTACATTTTTAGTTCCGTTAATGCATTCTACCAAAATGAAGACAATGACAGTCAGGCACAACAACCTCCTTTGATATAGTGTAAAAAGTACCTAAGATTAGAAAAAATGGTTGCTGTAGGTTACAGAAGATTACTTAAAAAAAAATGGCCCTGCATTTACAAGGTTTGCAAAATTCTGGCTGTGTATTCTCTTCCATAGTAGTTATTATTCCACATTAGAACTGAAGACCAGAAATGAAAGAAGATAAAACATCAGCTACAGGCTGAGCATCCTCTGACTTTAATTATATCATAGAACCATGGACTACGCATGGAAGAGACTGTATAAGGAAGGGAAGCTGTAACTAGAGTTACTAGATGCAAACTGGGACAGAGTGCGTATTCCTTTAACTGGGGGGGGGGGTGTTTTTGGTAATATTTTTCCCCACAATTTCTTGAGTAAAATAGCAAATTGCAATGTTACATGTTTCTATTTTACATTCTCATTCCAAGTTTTCATTTTTACTCATTTTAAATGCTTTAAAAATGTACTAGGAAGATGATATAGGTGATATAGTATCGGCAGATGCAGCCACAGTATTATTTCTAATTGGAAAAGGAATTTAATTAAATTTCTGGAAAATGTCACACTAAAATGCAGCGTTTTGTGTTTTTATTCAGATATTTTCACACCAAAAAGGCAGTGTTTTGTGCTTTTATGCTGTTCTTAATTTAAAAAACACCAATCTTTAACCATTGTATAGAAGAGGGTTTGGGCAGGTGCAGCTTTGAAACCCTTCCAGGATGCCCAAATTCCTCTTGTATACGATGGTTAAAGGTATAGGCACTCTGTCCCCGAACCCTAGCTATAACCCTAGTCATTGAAGGGGCTATACACAGCCCCAATCCTATTCTCAGGCAGGCTGTGGTGAATATAGTGTTATAAAAGAGGGAGGAGATTTCGTTGCCTGCTTATTTGGAACATCTTCGTTTTCCAGTGTCAGCTGGGACTCCTTCATGTGTCTGTTCCTTCTACTTCAACCAGTTTCTCATGAAGTCACACAAGCAGGGGCAGCCCAACCATGAGGTGACCTGAAATGCCTTGCGTCGGTGGTGGATGCCAAAATGAGCAAGGGGGGCAGACAGGGCCGGCTTTAAGCCAATGTGACCAATTTCATCACATTGGGTTCCGCACTATGGGGGGCCCCACACCAGCGCGGTGACCATATTGCCTGCTGCTGAAGCCGGGATCTCTATGAACTGTAAGTCAGTGAGGTAAGCAGAGCAGCGCTATCTTGGGCCCTCCCACCTTCCCCTGCCTTCGAACTGCCCAAAATGGGCCTCCTGGAAGCAGTTGGCGGTGATATCATCATGTCACCTCCAACAATTTCTTGGTGAGGGGAGACCCCGCGGGGAGGGTGGGGGCCTCTGTGGGAATGCCCCACATTGGGCCCCGCTGTTCCTAGTGCCAGCCCTGGGGGCAGATTCAGGGTAACTCCTCCAGACATGAGCCTCATAGATCCACTTCCAACTCATTCGAGCCCAAAGTACTGTAGATAATCTGTCTCCTGATTGTGCTCCTTGTGCAGTTTCCTCAAACCTAGAAGTGCGGGACCGCCAATTTTATTTACAGGGGCTGAACGAAGGAAGATATCCTTTCATTCAGAAGGTCCCTTTAAATATAACCAGAGTTCCTGCACTTACACAGCCATGTGAGGACCTTTCCTCCTTCCAGCACGCTGCTGCAGAAGTAGTAGAGGACGTTCATAGCATCCCATGTTACGCCGCCCAAGCATACGAAAGCTGCAAGTTTCACACAACAGTTTTTTTCATGGTGAGGTTCAACAGCATTGCATTAGCATCCTGCACCTGAATGGGGTGAGGTAGCTCATGCGCTAACCAGATGGGAAATGTTTCCTCTCTTATTCTGCCCGTAAAGCTCTCTTTAGTATGCAGATTGGTAATCTCAAGCTTTCCTTCCTTCCTTCTGCTTCCCAGAATCCCTTTCTAGCTAGATAGTATTTTGGATTTCTCTCTCCCCTTCCCATCCAAGTATGGAGTCTTTTTTTTTCATAAATAAAATATTTCCTGTCTTTATCACCGCATGCCTTGAAGTGATTTTCTTAACAGAAGTCTCCCAAACCTTGCTGCGTAAATCAGCGGTGCTCACAATTATCAGGCAATAATGATACTTTTTGCCCAAATCAAGCTTCTCGGCAGTCTGTAATTCTTTTCTTCTATTTGCAATGCAGCTAGATCACCTGGTAAAATTAGCAACGTATTTCTTAAAGTTTGCTTTACTATGCTTATTTCTAGTATGCATCGAGTTCTGTAATCAGGCGAGAACATGATGCATTGTGTCTCCACCTTAAGATATGCATTTATGTTTGATATCCTCACTTATTGTAACCACTGTGCTATGAAACTGCCACCAGTCACACCATAACACCTTGTTTTAAATAAGAAACAAACAGTATAACAGTAAATCAGGCCGGCTATTGTACACACTGCCTGTTTCCTATGAAAATGTGATTATTCATCTTTCCTGTTATGTCCAGCTTGCTAAAGTTGATGTGCAGTGTATTGTAGCCATGGTTTGCTCATCATGAGTCATCTTTTACTGCAAACCCTATAAGTACATTGCATGACTTGAGACCAATTAAATACGGCAACCTTTGGACCATCCTAAACACTTTTGAGCTTGAGTTCACATTACAGTAGCATGCATAGCAGCTCTGATCCAGTACCAGCCAGTCACATTATATAGTATCCCTAGATTAGGGCTATGGTTTTGCCACCGGATGGCTAGTCTTTCAACAAGGGATAGTTGTACTATGTCTATTTGCAAAAGCCTGGAGAAAGTGAGCAGTTGAGCTGGAAAGGGGACACACACAACTGCCTCAGAAGTAAAGTTTAGCAAGCAGCATCACGCAGTGGGAGGAAGTGACAGCCTCGCTGATAATCATAACTTTGTTTCCTTGTGAAATTGATGAGCATCTCTTCTATTCCTGAATGGAACATTAGGTTCTAGAGAATCTTATAAATGAACAAAATCAATCAAAAGTATTTATATACCGCTTTTCAACACAGCGGTTTACAGGCAAATAATAATACAGTTAAATGGCTCCCTGTCCCAAAAGGGCTCACAATCTAAAAAATGCAGAACACCACCAGCAACAGCCACTAGAAAAAAACACTATGCTGGGGTGAATAGGGGCAATTACTCTCCCCCTGCTAAATATAAGAGGAACACCAGTTGAAAAAGTGCCTCTTGCCCACTCTAAATCCACAAAATATGATTGTGCTCCTGGTTCAACAGATCAGAAGATGTATATAAGCAACTATGAACTGTGAGTAAAGTATTTTTTAGGAAATCTTAACCAGCCTCCACTCCTGTGTATGCTTTGTGGATAGCAACAAACTAGGGGTATAATTTACCACCTACCATAATTTATTAATAGCAACTCGCTAGGTGGTATAATTTACAAAAGGGTGCTTCCTCCCCCTTCCCAACAAAGCCACACAAACCCTTTACATCCTAAGGATAAATCACAAAGTACTGCTGTACTTTGTGTACAAAGTACTGTTTAGAAGAAGGGAGATAATGTGATTCTTTAAAAGATCTGGGTGTCTTTTGTTATAATGGCCTGTGGATAGAAGTAGCAGACATAGTTGTGTTCTTGTACATCAGTTTCCTGTTCCCAGCTGGGATTCTTAAGGAAGCTAGAATTTTTCTCTCTTTCCTCCTGAATTGCACAGCTGCCAGTCCAAATTCGTTAGCCAATCAGCCGCAATTGACCTTCCATCTTGTCAATCTCTCCACTTCCTATGGGGTCTCCATAGCCAAAGTGTCAACTTCTTACTACTGCTTTTGGGAAATGGGAAAAGTACAGATGTACTACAAGTTGCATCTCTGTGGAATGAAGAAGAAAAGAATGAGCAGTTAGTATTCAGAAAGTGACTTCTGCAACTAGGAAGAAAATTTCTCTATTGACAGCTTGAATGCTAAAGGAACTGGTAACTTTAAAAGACACCCCCAACCCCCCTGCATCAGGAAAAGTTTCTAACTTGCCACTAATGAGTTGCTTCTCTTTGAGGCTTGTAGCGGATGCCACCAAGTGAATGCATTGGGGCCTCTCCAAGCACAGCTCTACAACTACAGCACGAGTACTGTGTATGAATTTACCTGCAGACAATCTAACAAAAAATATATACCTGATGGTTGGTGTGTAAATAGTCATCTTTTCACCATAGGGCTATCTAAGCAAAGTGTATTCATGAATAGTGATCACCACAGCATACATTTCCATTTTATCCAGAAACTATTTCCTACATACACTATTTTTCAACCATTTCTCTCACTTGGTGTCAATTGACACCAATTAATGAATGTGAATAATTTGATGATATGCAAATACAGTTTTTGGCAACCAATAATTGATCGTTTGAAATGCCATGAATGAGCTTCCTGAATCAAAACAAGATTGCTCACAGCAATACCATCAGCATTGACTATTCTTTCCCAGATGAGAACATCAATCTAAAGTATGGAATTTTCATTTGCGGTGAATGAATTAATCCCATTGACTGACACTTTTAGCTCCAGTTATGTGAATGCAAAATGCCGTGATATGGAAAATGATAAAATATTCCACAAGAAAAGCTATGCTATTTGTTCTGCTGCTTTCTCAAATGAATCTTTAACTGGAGACTCATAAACTTTGCATAATGCTTTATGGCAAAAATATTCTGCCACTGTTCCTCGTAGGATTCCTCTAGATGTGCCTTTTTCTTCTAAAGGGTATAACAGCTACAACAGAAATAAGAAGCTTTTTTATTCCTTGTCGCCCAAAGTACTAGAGAGATGTAGGCCTGCACTGCACACAAGTCTTCCAGCCATCACTGTCTGTGAAACATTTGAGGCTTAGATAATTAAAACAGAAACGCAAAAGATCCCTACAAAGACAGTTCTGTGATGTTTGAAAGGGATTAATTATAGCCCAGGAACGAGAAGGAATCACATCACCTATGCATGAGACCCATGGAAAAACGACCCCCGCCTTCCTGTCAGCTAATCCAAGTAAGCATAGTGCCCCATTTCTTTTTTACGCTGGATATTACACATCATAATAGTCAACAATTTCCAAAATGTATTCAGCTTCATCACCACCACCATCATCATCACATAGAGAGACAGTCTTTGATGTATAGGCACAATTGATCTTAAATTTCTATTAGCTCTGTTTTAAGATTCTTCTCACATGGCTTAGTTTAATTATTTGTTGCTCTGTAACATTTTCTCTTTCAACCAGCAACTATGCTTATCTTGAATTTCACATAGCTCTTCTTAGGTTCTTTTATCTGATCTTCATGTGGAGACTCCTCTTCCTCAACCTCTCCAAGCCCACACGTCATCATCATCATCATCACTGGCAACCCAAACCAGTAAATTAAACATGACTGTGGCTGAGTACATTATCAAAATACAGTACTGTATGCCATGACATATCTAAATTCAGTTCTTAGCTCTTCCCTGCAGCATGCTGCAATTTCTTCTTCTTGAATTGCATGATTATGTTTTTTTGGAACCATTTTATGTTATTTATTAATGTACTGGCAAATAACTGACATGTTATTTGAAAATTGCTGTTGTGATTATTTAGATCAGGGGTGGCCAACCTATGGCATGCATGCACATGGACACTTTCTGAGTGGCATGCGCAAAGTTGCCCTATATTTTTGAAAAAACTTTTAAATAATAACAAAGATGAGATGCTTGATTTCTTTGCTACAATTTGCACAGCACATCCTCCCTAATGCTGTAGTGCAGTGGTCAGGGAACAGGGGTAAATTACCCCAAATGGGGTAAAAATG
>JAJKFI010000001.1:55505328-55534363 GCA_029204185.1 Lerista edwardsae
AGACAAGATCAACTCAAATTAATTTCTTAGCACTGACATCTAGCCCTTTTTGTGGCTCTATTCTAAATGCTATTTCAGGTCTCTTCGTCCTCACAGTCACAAGTGAAGGGCATAGCACTCTGTTTCCCTTGTAAATGCCGAAGAGAGATGTAGTCCTATCATCCGCATTACTAGTGGCACTAATAACAGCACAGACCAGACCACTCCATCTTCATCAAGGGCTATGTATCAGTTGAGACACACTGTTGATGATAACCTGACTCAGCTCTAAGTACAATGGACTCTTTATTATATAGGTCACTATCAGAGTTCATGGTAGCAAGCCCCAGCAAATCACATTTTGCCAAGGGAACATACACATGCCTCGTCCCGCAGGAGGAAAAAAAGAAATGTAAAATGAACTGCACTCTAAAGCTACAGTTGGCTGGTTTTGGAAGCACATTTAAGAAACTGCAATGGTTTTAGAGGTACAAAAACTTCAGCACTCACATATCCTATTCCAGTGACTTGATGATGGGCTGCCATTTTTTACCTGTTAGGGGCTAAAATGTGTCGGCATGACAGCACATCAAAACATGAGCTGAATAAATCCCATAGATGTCTGTGCCAGCAACTAGGGCGGTGTATCAGAAACAGTGGCCCAAAAGACAAAATGATTCAAACTAAATCTCCCATGAAGCACCATCTGCTAGGGGACAACGTGATTGACAAAATGGGGGGGGAGGAAGAGGAATAATTCCATTATTCATCAACCTCTAACATCAAGGTGCTTTTTTTCTTCATGTGCACCATATCCCTGGAGCTGGCCGAGGTATACAAATATTAAGAGCACAATCCTAAACTGGAATTAGGCTGGCATAAGCTAAACCAGCAAAGTTTGGCCAGCACAAGGGCCACCATAAAGCATGTTTGGACTACTCTCAGAGTCAGGAAGGATGGCTCATGTCTGTGTGCTGGCCACTCTGACTCTGAGGGCGCAATCCTATACTGCGCTGGAATGCGAGGCCGGCCGGCCAACGCCATATCCTAGTGCAGTATAGGTGAGTCTGAAGCCTCCCTACGGCAAGGGAGCATGCGCCTTGCTAAAGAGCGGGCGCAGATCTGAGAAGACTGCGCGGCCTGAATTGGGGCCTCGTGGCCTCGTGGACGGGCTTAGGAAGTGGCCATATGGCCACCACCCAAGCCCGGCCACATCCTGCCCAAGTCCAAACGCCGCCTCCCTCCAATCCCCGTACCGCCTCAGCACGGAGCCTCCTGCGTGCTGACCGGCTTCGGTTGGCGCGAGAGAGGTTCAACACGGGTGCAGCAGGGCCAGCACTGCCTGCAGCGCCAGTCCTGTTGCTCGAGCGTGACGCATGGGTGCGTCAGATGGGCATCCTGCATCAGCGCTAAGCATGCAGCTTCAGCGCAACCCATTGTGCCAACACTACGCAGTCTATAGGATTGTGCTGTGAGAGTGGTCCAAACATACTTTATGGTGGCTCTTGTGCTGGCCAAATTTTGCTGTCTTAGTTTACACCGGCCTAACTCCATTTTAGGAAGCGCCCATCATCACCAATAGGCTCAAAAGGGGGGCTATGGCAGCAGGAGTAACATGCTTTAATTCCTGTGCCACTGAGTTCAGTTTACAATGGGCTGTCAACTCCAGAGAGTGGTGACATGGGGATCCAAAGAACTCTCCAAGGTTGGGCTTCCAAGTCTGAGCAGCTGCTCTCACCTCATCTTCATGAGTCAGTACCTGACCAAAGCATGTTTAGGGGAGGGGCTGTGGCTCAGTAGTACAGCAGATGCTTCATCTGAAGAACGTACCAGTCAGAGGTGTAATTATGGTGCTGAGAGGGGAGGCAGGGATAATGGGCACTGGTTGTGGTGGGGTGCAGCAGGGGGCAATTGATGCGCTTTTCGGTCCTCCTGACTTCCCTTGCGTCTTGTGTGCTTCTAAATGGAGTGATTCCAAATGCTGGGGGTTGTGGCGGGGTGGTATAGGGGCGGGGCAGTGGCACTAAGGGTGTTGTGACATTGCTCTGCCCCTGGCGCACTTTGAGCTGGTTATGGCTCTGGTACCAGTTTCAGTCCCTGGTATGTCCATAGAACAGATCAAAATTCCAGTCTGGAACTCTAGGAGGGGCCACGAGTCAATACTGATTACAATACACCCACATGGACCAATCGTCTGATTTAGGATAAGGCAAATTCCTTTGTCTCAACCACATCTCTGACCTATGTGGGCCTTATTATTTGGGACAGCAATATTTTAGCAGCACTATGAAGCAAGAGTCGTGGTCCAGCAGCCTTGGAAACACTGCAAGCCATCCTAGGAGACACCTCTCAGATTGCACATATATACATATATACATATCTTACAGATTCTCACGGACCGAAAAAATCAGTTTTGTAAATGAATGAATGAAATTTAAATGAATGAATATGCTTTCATTGGATCTTTTTTTTGTAATCAGCATGATATGATTCAGAACAAAAGAGGAACGAGACATTCAAAAAGCAACAATGCCATGCTTGATCTGAGAAATATAATGAGTAAAAATGTCAAATATTTTAAGAGGGCCAGAGAAAATCTTGTGGCTGGCTGGCTGTGCTTCCCAGATTTGGACATCCCCGGAATAGAGTATTTCTTATACACAGGTTATTGGCAGGTATCTGATGCCACAGGGGAAGGAAGAACTGCTACCTCCCTCTTTACACATTACTCCAGAAGTGTGGCAGGATGATTGTCTTCTTTCAATGCATCCTCATATTTATCCTCTGAGTTTCAGTTCTTTGGATTTTTTCTTAGTACACTTTGCACAAAGGAATTCCTCAGACACTGAAACATTTTACAGATTATGGTGATTGAAATTTGATTTTGCATCCTGTTAGTGATAGCTGTATTATGAAATTACATATTCAGATAAATTCTGCTTGAGGTCAAAGTAGCTTATCCACGAGTAATCTGTGATTGATCTGGCTGCTGCCACAGCTGCCACATTTGCATAGCTCCTCCATGAGAAGATGAGAAAATGCCCTCTTCGTGTGGGAAACTAGTGCCGAGCAACTATGGGGGCCAAGGTGAGGGTCATGGCACGCTTGAGCGGCAGTCTCGTCTCTTTGGGAATGAGTTTCGCATCTGAAGGCCAGACACAATTGCTTTCACGCACAAAGGGAAGAGGTGAAAAGGGACAAGGACGGAGGAAAGGGAGGGAGCTATAAGGTAAGCAGAGAGAAAGGAGGAAAAAGGAAGGGCAGAAAAATGAAGGGAAGGAAAGGGGATCTTATTGAAATGTGATCTTTCTTTGAGCTATTGGGGGAAATGGCAGCCCGCCTGCACTCAGATACATTCAAGTTGCCTGGATGGGTTTGTTGCAGTAAGTCCTTGAAGGAATCAGATTCCAATGACCCATAGCACTTTGCTCTTCAAAGTTCATGCAGTAACTGTGCAAATATATACAGTTTGAACCTAATTACCCATGGATTTTACATCCACAGATTTGGCCTGCTGAGACAAGGGGGATCCTTCCTTCCTTCTCAACATGCCTTCAGTTGCTTCCCCAGCATGCTCCCGTGGGTCTGGGGGCTTTCTAAGGCCACACACACATTAAAAATGCCGTAATGCCTCAGCTGGGCATTATTCAGCAAAGCATAGCTCTGATCGGTTTTGGAGGGGTGTGTGTGGGCAAAATCAGCGGGTTTAATTACCTGTGAACTTCTTTATCCATGAGGTTTCTGGAATGGATAAAAAAGGCCCCACCTGTACATGTTTATTCAGAAGCCTCATTAAATCCAACAACTTGTTTCCAGGTAATTGTGTATAAGACTGCAGCCTTACTGCATCTGCCATGTTATAGCATGCAGTTGCACCAATGGGGACTATACTGCAAGCTGGGGGGGCACACATTTGAACAGTGTGCTGGAGATAAGTAAAAACATTTTCATGTACCTCCTGGTAGGATGCCCAATCACCTAAGGTCTCCTAAAGGTTTCCGTTGTGCTGGTGTAAGTCCAAGGAGAGCCAGAGGTGAAGCCAAGGAGGAGTTTCAACTATAGGATCCAGATGCAAGTTGTTGCTGACCGCCTCCTCCCCAAAGTGCCCTCAGTTGTTCCCCCAGCATGCTCTGCTACTCCCCCTCCCTGCCCATTGCCCACCCACTTCCAACTTTCTGGTGGAGCCTCCTGTGGCTCTCTAGCCATTTACAGCAGCAGCCTGGCAGTGGCCTGGCAGCATGTGCCAGCAGCCCAGCTTTTGCGCTACCGTAAAGAATTTTGCACTGCCAGAACTCTAGTTCCAGCAGTGCATTGCACCAATTGGATTGAGGTCTTAGTCCATGAAAGTCTCAGCTCAAATCAAATTTCTCCAGACTGTTAAGTCTGTAAAGTTGGTATTAGTCTACAGAAAGTGGCAGGATATTATCCAGAGCTCTCAGCTGATTGGCTGTCCAAGGGAAATAGAAAAAAAAACAAATAAATTATAGAGTTTAAGGGCAGCTTCTTTTTTCTTGCTAGTTCTTTTGCAATATGGGGTATTGATTGATCTGATGGCTAGTAGTTTCTCAGTAGCAATAATGTGTTAGACTGAGCACAATACCATCACCTGAACTTACCTTTAAATATAATGAAATATCATCCAAGTATTGAAATCTTGCCCTACCACTATTTTGCAAGGGAAAAAAACCTTTCTAATTTACAGATTTCTTATGACTGCTCCTACCAGAAATTAAGTATCCCGCTTCTTCTTTGTTGCTTCTTTGATCAAAGAAACTGAAAACTGAAATTCCAATCAAGTTTTTTGGTCAATGTTATCAGCAGTGCCTGTTTAAAGCGTGCACAAGATGCACGCATAAGCAGGGAAATAATAGTGCAGGGATCCAGTGTCAAAGCTAATGGCACCTCTATGTAATTTGACAGTGAAAAGATAACTGAGGCAAGAGTCAAAGTGCACCAAAGTTTACTAAAGCGCTCAAGAACTACACCAGAGGTTTGAACTGGAACTTACTAGCATGCACACTTCAACTTATAAAGGAGGGAATTCTATCACTAACATACGCACACAGGCTGAAATTCTATAATGCTTTCCTGGGAGTAAGCCCCATCAAAACCAAAAAAGTAAGTCTAGTCCTATCAAAACCTTACTTTCAAGTAGATATGCATAGGATTGTGCTGAAAATGGAGTCCTAAGGATCAGCAGCATAGCTACAAGAGAGGTGGCACAGTAAATATTGCAGGCACCGGAATGCACCATGTAACCATCCTGACCCCTTGCCATCAGAGCCATTCTGGGCAGAGATGGCAATGAGTCCCAACCCATAGTTTGAGAAACACATACTTTGAATATTGGCAAATGGGAGGACCAGAGCAGAGAATGGGAGGAGCAGAGAGCATCATTGAGTAGGGGGGCAGCATTTGGCATACCACATTGGGCTTCAAGAGGTTTTGGGCCGGCTCAGCATAAATCTGCTTCCTATGTACAGTAGTCCCTCAGTATACATGGGATACTAGAACCGCCATAGATATCAAAATCTGCAGATATTGGGCTCTGCATTAAAAACGTTTTATAAGATTAAAAGTTCTTTTTAAATGTTCTTTACCTTACCACCACAAACCATACTGGCTGCAGGGCAGTCTTTGGTACTCCCAGAGGCCGCTTCTGGGTTACATTTAGGGTGCAATGCTAACCTAGAGTTAGGCCAGCACAAGTCACTGGTGCCAGCCCAGGAGGGTCACAAACGTGCCATGAAGTGCATTTGAACCACTCCTTGACTCCAAGAGTGGTCCAAACGCACTTTACGGTGCATTTGCGACACTCCTGTGCTGGCACCAGTGACTTGTGCCGGCCTAATTCCAGGTTAGGATTGCACCCTTAGGCCCGTTAGTCCCTCCCTTGGCCTTGGCACACCTCAGAATGTATCTCAGGAGTGTTTCCCAAATGCTTCTGCAATGCATTCTGTGGCGAGCCATGGCCAAGGGAGGGGGCTGTAGGCCTTGGCGCGACCTGGAAGTGGCTTTCAGGAGCATCAGAGACTGCCCTACAGTCCTACAGCTGGCACCATTTGCAGCACTAAAGAACACCTCTTTTAAACCTCCTTTTAAGTGTCTGGAGCAACTCAAAAGTGGCTTCAGGGAGTGCCAAAGACTGTCCCCCACCATTCTCAACTGGTAAAATCTGTGAATACCAAGAGCCCGGATGGCGAGAGACTACTGTATATGTTTGAGGGTGAGACCATGGAGAAATCATGGATGAGAAACTGAGCCAAGGGTGGTGAGTTCAGGGACGAATGGAGCCCCGAGTGCGCCCATGGCAGGGCAACGAAACCGTGCCCCCAGCACGTCACCTCGACCCTGTGCATCGCCCAGCCATGCCTCCCTGTGCCCAGAATAGCTCCATTTTGGAGCAGAACGGACACCAGGGAAGGCAGGTGGGCCAGACAGTGCGCGGGTTCACCCATGGACTCCACACAATGGCACCCCGCTCGTGAGACCCAGGGCTCGTGCGACCCAGGGCTACACCATTCCTCCACCACTGGGTGAATTTGTGTGAAAATGAGCATTTCTCAGATTCTGTGGACATGAGACTGGGAAACCTCCTCTAGACTATTCAGCTGAATATTCACTAGACTAGAAGATGTTTCCCGGTCTCATGTCCACAGAATCTGAGAAAGGTTATATGACCTATCTTTCAGAGGAGACAATGGAGACGACAACATAATGACATGTTTCTGGAGCATATTATAGGGCCAGTCATTGAAGCTGACATCCTATAATTTATCTGTAGCATTGTATATAAAACAAATTAACTATCATATGTGATGGTAACAGCTAGCCCAAGAAATTATCCCTTTTCTGAACAGTTTAAACCCTAAACAGACAAGTAATAGATGCTATTGAGGCTACAATTGAGGAGACCTTCTGTGGACTCAAAAAGGATCTTTTTTCCCCTGGGCTGTCGGATGCAGAGATGACGGCTCCATGTTTCACTCTCTCATGGGGAAAAACCCTTTGAGTGCTCCCCACAGTTGGCAGGAGAAGAGGGGAGAGAAGGCAAGCAAGGTAGGAGAAGGAAATCAAAGGCAGGAAGGAGAGGGAAGCTCTTTATGGAGGAGAGGCCTCAGAAGGCTCATGAAAACAGGGTTAGATCAGAACCCTGACCCTCCTCCATAAGGTGGGCTGGATAGGCTTTACTGAGATCGCTGGCCCATTCCCCACATTTTACCAGCCAGGAATTGAGAAGGTAGTGGGCTGAGAGTTTGAGTAGCACCCTAGCCATTTCCATCATTTTGGTGGAAATGTTTCTTTCTGCTTTCCAGCCAGGCTCAGGTATTTTCCATGAGTCTGCTTATACTTTTACGTCTCCCTTTCTTTCCCAACATTGTTTAATTCCTTTTCTTTTATTAATAAAGTACTTACTTTGACATTTTCTCTGCCTGGCCCATGTTCACAGTTAATCCAGTAGATTTTCACATCTAGTCATGCTGCAGATGTTACTGTGGGTTTGATTTTAATAAGTACACTTGGGATTCAGTGCTTTTCTGGGATTCCCCCCCCCCGATGACTCTTCTCTGCCTTTTGTCTGTAGCCTGGGATGGTGGCAGTAGATACAAACAACCCAGGGTTTCCCCCCACTCAGCTGCTGATCTGGGAATGCTGGGAGCAAGCAGGGATACATGCACGCTAACCACTAGGGCTACTGTCCTCGGTCATCTGGCCTTCTCCCGGAAGCCCTTTTACAATTGGAATTAAATGGGACCAACCTCCAAGCAACAATAATGTCAGGTTCAGCAATAATGTCAGGAATGGCCTCGTTCAAAAGAACCAGTGTGCAAGAACGACGCAAGTCATCAGTCCCAACAAAGCTATGACACCTGTTGACATGCATGGTATCATGACTTTTGCTCTCCATAACTATAGATGAGAAGGAATGTAAATAACATTCTGCTTGCCATCATCAATTGCAGCTTTATTCTTGTCCTAAGGGTTTCATTATTTCCTTTGCAGTCAGCAGGCATTACTGAAATCTTTTATTAGAACATACTGTCTCTGATATTATTCAATTTTCTCCAGGCCTTTTAGTGCGTCTCATCTATCTCCCCTTATCCATGGAAGCCATCTATAGTTATTCTGTCAACTACAGGGAGATGTCCTGATAGCGCCAGAATGGAGCGGCTGCATGCTCCACTGCCTCCCAAGTCAGCTAACAAGCAGGTCACGATTTTGAGCAGGAGGCTCCTTCTCTCTTAGGTTAATAGGGAGTCTCTGGGCACACTTCTCTTTCTCTTTTTTCCTCTGACAGAGCAATCCTTTTTCCTTTCCACTCAAGCACTGTGCAACTATATATTTACATTTTAAAAGTGCTCCCTTTAGAAAACATTCAGTGGTTCTGGGAAAAAACAAAATCTCCTCCTACCATGTGTACAGTTCTTGAAGTGACAACGTGATCGGTGCGGAGGAGACACTCCTGTGATTAGAGACAGTAGGGAGGGTGCAGGAAGGCAGGTTTAATATCCATCAGTACATAAGTGGGGCTTCAGGACACAAACCTATGACATCGTACCTGGGTATGGCATCCTTGGATTTCAAACAGCTGAAGAGGACTAAGGTGTGCTCAGTTGCATCCCTAGAGGGGGGCGGGTGCTAGGTTTTGCAAGGTGCCTTACCTTGCCAAGTAAACTGCTCCTCTCCCTCACTGTCATAGCCATTCCAGGCTGCAATCCTATACTGCACTGGAATGGTGAGGCCGAAGGACCTGCACCATATCCAGAGCAGTATAGGGGCGGCTGGGGCTTCCCCTATAGTAAGGGCATGAACATAAGAGGTATGAACATAAGAACGGTAAGAGCCTCCCCTATGCGCTCCTCGGATCTACGCCTGCTAAACAGCAGGTGCAGATCTGAGGAGACCACACGGCCCAAATTAGGGCCTCGCAGCCCCGCAAAGAAGTCTAGCACTCGGCCTTATGGCCAAATCCTGGACCTGTCTCCCTCCCGAGCCAGCACATCTGTCTTGTGTGCTCCCTGAGGCATCTGGTGGGCCACTGTGTGATACAGGAAGCTGGACTAGATGGGCCTTTGGCCTGATCCAGCAGGCTCTTCTTATATTCTTATGTCCTGAGACCCGAGTCCGACAAAGTTGGAGAAATGCTGTCTAAACTCAAACAAAAACTTACAGGTACAGTCTCTGGTGAAGTCAGTATTGCTGAGCTATTACTCTTGTGCTTGAAGGGAACATTTAATAAACGTACACAGCAAACCCTGTTGTTAATCTGCACCAAAAGGCAAAAACGAAGAATCTTTGTGCCCTCAGTTTTGCTGCAATTAGTATGAAGATATTAGCCTGCTGAAAAAGAATGGGTATGATGGTCTCATTATCAGTGCTTTCTTATGACAGCCATTGTTTGAAGAGACATTGAATATGCTCTCTCAACCCACTGTGCAAGTGATCCACCCCTGTGTTTTGCAATAAGTCATCACCCTAATTACCTCTTAATAGCTTGACATTAGATAGAGATGATTCAGACAATCTGGCATATACTGACAGCACACATATGGGGTATCTGGTCTGGTTGTTCAGCTCATTATTTATATTTTAGTCCTCCATATACTGGGAACAGATATTAATATAAACAAACAGTTTCATATGGAAGGAAGCATG
The DNA here is from genome assembly GCA_029204185.1 of Lerista edwardsae. Taxonomy (NCBI): domain Eukaryota; kingdom Metazoa; phylum Chordata; class Lepidosauria; order Squamata; family Scincidae; genus Lerista; species Lerista edwardsae. Next base: position 55,514,965 of record JAJKFI010000001.1, read on the forward strand.
TGGTAATTATTTCAAAATATCTAGGATGTGCCCTTTCATAACATTGACCTACAATACTGTTGTGAGGATAAACAACAAATGGTTAGGAAGGTCGTTTGTACACAGGCAACTCAAACCTATCCTTCACCGTGCACAACACAACCTGAATATAGGATCATCATGCATCATGCATATAATCCTTACATGGGTTTCATGTCTTCTGTGTAATAATCGAGTAATATAAAGAGTGGATCTGGCAAGAAGATCATCGCTCCGATCAGTTAACATGGAACTGTAAGCACAAAACAACCTTTAATCACTGCATAATAAGGATGACAAAACTATATCAAAACTGAACAGTAGATTATTATTTTTACAAAAATCTGCGACCCACCTGACATCATGTCATGATGACCCACCAGGTGGGTCCTGACCTACAGTTTGAATAACACTGCTTTGGTACATTATAAATAGAGGTGTTTGAAAATAGTTATTCCTGCCTCTCTCTCCACTGGTTATTTATTTTTAAGGTTGTCATTTGGGCCGTTTGCTGCAAGCCTGATTTGCTTCTTTATTATCAGACTAGCTGGTTGTGACCCGGCGTTGCCCGGGGGACAATGTATCCTGAGGTTCTAGTAGGAGAAGGAATGAATTAGGGGGGTCCTCGCCCCACAGTATTCCTGTCCAGATTATCAGGAATATGTGAACCAGGTGTGGGGCACAGCGTCCCAGGCGTTCTAGAGTGAGGGAGGAACATACCTGGAAATAGGGAACTATGCATAAACAGTATGAAGTAGTTAGATACAGGTGGAAATGTAACATTCCTCACTGAAAGAAGAAAGCATTGATGACCCTGAATCCGAAATGCACACTATCACTGTGGAAGGAATCAGGAAGCAGGCACACACTCAACTAAGAGAGAGAAATGAAAGTGGCACACTTACTGAACAATGTCTGCAGGTGATGTGCAGGGCAGGAGTGAAGTATGAGAGACGGGAACAGCCGTCCAGTGAGCTCTGCGCAAATATGTCCATCTCAGACCCGAGTGGGTGCTGGAATTGTGTGGAACCTGCTTTTCCCGGCCTGGGCAACTCAGGGAGTGGGCAGTAGTTTCACTTTCGTTTCTGATCAGTCCCTGTGTATGAGCTCAGCTACTGCAGTTCCACCACATAACCTGCAGAATCGTTTGTGACCACAGGGTGGCAGCAGACCTCTAGTCCAATGCAATCCCCTTGGTTCCTGACGATCTGGCCCCCGTCCCCAAAAAACAGGGGGCTGTAGGGGGGTCTGACCCCCACAGTGTTTTTTGCCAGGGTGCAAGGTACGTGCGTGCCGAGTTTTGTGCGGCTCAGGCAAGGCGTTGCAGAGCCTATGCAGAACATACACACAAACAAACAAACACACAAACCCACCCACACGCATACCCACACACCCACGTCCCTTTTTATATATATATAGATTGGGTTTAGCTTCTATGCCAAGCAACAGGCAATTTGAAATGTACTTAGAGTAACTGTTGTTTTTATGATGGGTCTAGCAATTCATGATCCTAGACACAACAAAACCATATGGGAAATAAAAATACTCTTTTTTTTTTGCCTCACCTCTTGAAAATGTGGTATTTCTAGTTACTGCACTAAGCCATTTTGGCGTGCATATTCACTGGCTAGGTGCAATGTTATGCCATCAGCCATATTATATGGCAGCTATAAGGGGCCTATGAGTTGGGAAGTGTGGACACACTTGTCCACATGGTGTTATATTGTCCTCTTTATAGAAGCCTTCAAAAAGATTATCTGACCCGCTGTTAGAAAAAATGGAGGGTTGGCCTGATTCAGAAAAAATTCAAATATTACTAACTGTGGAGTCTCCTGAGACCCTAGAGAGTGTCACAACTTATTTACCTTTGATTGTTAAGTCCCAAGAAAATAATCCTCCTATCTATGGATTTTTGGGAAGCTAGCGGTCCTATGTTTTTGATTGATGTTGTACATTATGTATTATTATGCCAATAAAGGTTCCTAAAGTAAAAAAAGTACTAAGCCATTTCGTTTTCCACATTGGATCTCTGCTTTTTCTTGTTCCTGTCTAAACATTTCTGCAAAGTTGTCACTATAATTACAATTTTAAATTGGCTGAGAAATAAGAAATTTTTTAAAAATGCTCTAATGCAAGCCCACCCACTTTGCAAGCATTTTATGAGACATTGCGTTTACTGGCTATTCTGATAAATATGCTGAATGAAAACTGGTCTGATTATTTGCCTTCCAAAACATTCAGCTCATTCCACTGGGGAGTTTGGTAGATCTATCAAACGCAGACAATGGGCCCACTTTGAATATTCTTACACTTTGAGATTACCCTGGATAAACGTTCGTCTTTACAGCCTCATAGTAAGACTCAGATTGTTTTTTAAATGATTTTCTGTAAAGAGAGATTTTGAATTATTTCTGCAATGATTCAGTAGCCAGGAAAATACAACAGTGCACTCTTCCTGCACTACTACTGCACTATTCCAGCACTCCAGCACTATTCCGGAATTACATTCTGGCCACACTACTCTGTGAAATTGGTGTCATTTACAAAGAGCTCAACAAGAGATTCCTTAATTGGAAGAGCATCTTTCTCAATCAGAAGTGGCTAAGCTAAAGGATGTCCTTGAAATATCAATGTGGGCTCAAGCTATTTAAGATGTCACGGTTAACCTTTTTAAAAACCTGATTTAATTAGAAAATTATAATTAGAGCATTTTTACCAGTAGGAAGTTCCTATTCCAAATGAACCTCTTGTTAGCATTCTATAGCAATGGAGAGCAACTTTGGTTCCATTGTAGGATAGGTTTAACATGCTGACAACATTAAGTAGACTGATACTTTGATTAACTTTTATTTGCTAGGATTACAGTGAATTACTGTAGCATGCCCAAGAGCAGATACAAGTTACTTGCTTAAACACACCGAAATAGTTTTGCAGATGCTACCATAAGCTTCTAGGTACAAGCAAAACAAAAACATACACATAAAATAGACCAGTCAATGCCCTCTAGGCACAGAGGAGTTGGACTGTTTTTTCTCTAACAAAATAAATGAAAACAAAGCTGTGAGCTGAGTAAAAAGATTCTGTTTCAAGTGGTGAGATATCTTGTGGGAAGCTGACAGTTGCACTATACTACACTTGTCCCTTGAATAATAGCCTTTGGGTAAATTTGATGCAGCATGTCAAAAAGAAGAAGGACTTTGAGAATGGGTCACAAAAGTGGCCTCCTGGGATCATTACTTAGCTAGATGTTTAGCTTCTGCTAGCCAATTAAATCAACAAGTTGTCTAGGTAAAAACATAAGAAAAGCTCTGCTGGATCAGGCCATTGGACCATGTAGTCCTGTTTCCCACAATGGCACACCAGATGTGTCTGGGCAACCCAGTGGCGTTCCTGGGGGGGGCGCTGGCATCTGGAGGCACACATCCAGGGGTACCTGTCCCACCTGGAGGGTGACAGGCTGAAAACTGTGACAGTTTTCAAGCACTGGGAGGCCTCAGAAGGCCTTCTGAAAGTCAAGAAGGCCGCAGATGACTTCTTTGGCTATCAGACGACACTCCAGGGGCCTTCAGGGGCCTCCTTCCTGCCTGGCTCCTTCCTGCCTGGCACCCAGGGACATTTGCCCCCCTGACTCTCCCTAGGTATGCCACTGGGGCAACCTACATGCAGGAGAAAAAGTCATACTTCTTTCCTGGCATTATGTCCCTGCACACTGGTACTGAATTTAGAGATTGGGCATAGATGTCATGACTAGTAGCCATAGCCATTGATAAACCTGTCCTGGATGAGAAGCCTGATTCACAGGTTCAATAGTATGTATATGCACAAGCATATGTGTGCACAAATACACACAGGCAGCCCACACAAGATAATGGCCAGGACCAAACAAGAGGCTTTGGTCCATATTTGCCATAGCAAAACTTCATACTTTTTAAAATGGTATCTTTTTTCTTCTGTGTTTGTTTGTCACCCAACTAGACATCAAAAATAATGTCTTTCCATCAGTTTCCCAGCTACCAATAAGTATCCATAACTGCTTGTGAGGAAACTGATCAGAGCATCACCACAAGACTCAGCCAAGATCTTCCAGTGACTGAGGGTGCAATCCTAAACTGAGTTAGGCCAGCATAAACTAAGCCAGCAAAGTTTGACCAGCACAAGGGATACCATAGAGTATGTTTGGACCACTCTCGGAGTCAGAGAGGCCAGCACACAGATGTGAGCCATACTCCCTGACCCCAAGAGTGGTCCAAAAATGCTAAATTTGTGCTGGCCAAATTTAGCTGGCTTGGGCAGAAAGGCGGGGTATAAATAAAATAAAATAAAATAAAATAAATAAATAATAACTCCAGTTTAGGATTGTGCTCTGAGGCAGCCTCCAGGATGAGTTTCAGTTCCAGTTGGCAATTCTGAAGAAAGCCAAATGGGTTACCCACCTGTGGTACAATCCTAAGTTTCAGTTGAGCTGGCACAGGCATCCCTGTGCCGGTTCTGAATGTTGCAGATGTGCCAGAAATCTGCTTTTGTGGCTGCCTATGAGCTAGAATGCCACCACACAGATATGTGCCAGCCTGCCAGCACCAGATATGACCACTGCACCAGCCAGCACAGGTGTGTGCACCAGGCAGTGCAGGGACTGGAAAAGGATGGTGGAAGGGTGGTACAGAGGTGGGGAGGGATAATTTTTTGAGCAGGGATGGGCAGAATAGGAGGCAGATTGTGCCTGGGCTGGGCTGGGATCAGAAGAGCACACTGCAGCCTAACCAATATCCCTAGCCTGGGTAACTTATATGAGCTAGATAGCCTAACCTGAGGAGCCCCCTAGGAGTGCTAGGGCTTTACGCAGGGTAAGAGGACCTAGATACCCTTATGCAAAGCTGACCTCTAGCTGCCTTTTAAATTGCTTAGAATGCAGCACAGGCCATGCTGCCTGGCTGTGCAGGTTAATATTGAGCTGTCCATCTCAGAAAGTAGGGGGCATGGTGATCTTAAGCAATGGTCAGGCTCATATTAGAGCCAATCATCCTGCAGATATCTGACTACAGATGGCTTGGCCTGAACTAATTGTGGTCATTCAGAACTCTCATGCCTGAACATTTGAAAGAGGATCCAGTTTTATCCATTGATCATTTTTAAGACCTAAGCTATCCCCACATCAGCTTCTGCCATTTCAGTAAAACTAATAGGGTTTTGGGAATTATAGATTCCCCTGGGAAATTAGCCCATCTTGCAAGCTTCTCTTTTGATGAACCAATTACTCTGTTTAAGATTTAGACCAATACAATTAATTTTTACTCAATTTCAAAATTGACCTCTGTTCAATTTCAAATCTAAATGGTCAAGAGAAATGGCAGAACCTTAAAGTACAGCATTGCAGGCCAATTACTAAGAGCCCTATACAGTGATGTCGTTCAGGGGGAACGGACCAGAATGGGCGTTCCGGATCCTAACAGGCTCCGTGGCTGGTTCCGGGTTCCCGACAAGGGCCAATCAAAAGTGAGTTCCTGTTCCTAAATCATTTGAATGACACCACTGGCCCTATACTATGCCGGTCCCGTTGCTCAAGCACCGACGTGGGGGTGACGTAGTGTTGACGCGATGGCGAGCATAGGATTGTGCTGCCCGAGTCAGGGAGGATGGTGCGCGTCTGTGTGCTGGCCTCTCTGACTCCAAGAGTGGTCCAAACATACTTTACAGTGGCCCTTGTGCCAGCCAAACTTTGCTGGTCTAACTGAGCCCGCCTAATTCCAGGTTAGGATTGTGCCCTAAATCTTTTAAATTTTAATTTGGCCTATTCTAAAGTATATGGAAACAAGGAAATCACAGCTGTTTTAATGATGAATGCTTTATCATAGGTGTGGAATGGGGAACTTCTTTGCATGAAGTTAGAGCTGATTAAATAATCTGCCTATCATGACCATAACTGGGGAAATAAAAATCTATAATTCTGACACACAGCCAACATAAAATCTAGAGGTTCCTTTGTCACTGATGAGAGCAATGGAAGTTTGCTCAAGGGCAAAAATCATTCTTGAGATTGTGGTATTTTGCCTGAAGCCAAAGGCTGACAGCAACATGCACAATCAAAGGAATAATTTTTAACCTGAGGATAAATGCATTTTACCACTATTACCCTGGGAAGCATTGCTAGTTCTTTATTGTCCTTCCTAGCTTTCAAGCACTCTGATATCTTAGGGGCTTAAGGAGGACATAAGTGCATCAAGATCTCCATGCACAATCTGTTCAGTGAGGGTCCTCATGCACACAGGCACAGCACAACACTAAGCTTTCTGAGCAAAATAGTTCAAATTCGGGACACAACGTGTGACTGTAACTCAGGACAGGGAGCGATGAGACATCATCAGAAAAATGATAAGGAGTCTAGAGAAGTTATGTGAGGAGTAATTCAAGACTTCAAAAATAATAATGGTAGAAAAATGACAAAAAACTTGACAGGTAACAAAGATTGAATCCCTTCAGAATCAGAACTGGCCCTGCACTGAATCATGCTGGAAATTTTCATTAAAAGCCTCGGTAAGATGATATACAGGGAATAGATGCAGCTGGCAGTATTTAAGAAAAGTTATGATGATGGCATCTTAGGCCTGAAGGACAAAAGTGCTAACTAACTAGCCTTAAATTACAGTGCCACATTTTTACAAAAGATAGGATACCTTGGTTTTTTTTTCTGAAGGAGGCAATTTCGGATATTTGTTTGGGGTTTCCTTAGCTTGCTTTTCAAACTTGTATCTTCCCAAAGTGGGGTACAATTAGTTCTCACTGATAAGATCACAAAATGTGCAGGAAGTTTTACCCACCTTCAGAAATGGCCATTTGGGATGACAGTTCTCAGTTGTCCAAAATGGTTGGGACCAAATGATCTGGCCTTAGAAAGCCTCCCAAAAGCATCAGAAAGGCCTTCTGGTTTTCGCCAAAACTGAAAGTGCCCTTTCAACTCCTCTGGGAGGCTTTCTGAGGCTTAGGGTGCAATCCTAACCTGGAGTTAGGCTGGCACAGTTAGGCCAGCAAAGTTTGGCTGGCACAAGGGACACCATAAAGTATGTTTGGACCACTCTCGGAGTCAGAGAGGCCAGTACACTGACATGCGCCATCCTCCCTGACTCCAAGAGTGGTCCAAACATGCTTTACAATGGCCCTAGTGCCGGCCAAACTTTGCTGGACTAATTGTGGCAGCCTAACTCCAGGTTAGGATTGCGTCCCCAGAGAGGTCACATGAGGCCTTTCCTAGAAAGGTCACATACGGCCTCTGGAGGTGGCATTTCAGTTATGATAGTAAGGCATTTCCTGTTGAGTTCTGTGGCCCTCTGATGGCACCAACCCACGGATTACAGGAACAGATTCCCCACAGATAGCAAGGGCCAACTTGTACAGTCCCATCCTCCCCTGGTCTGACTGCACACATTGTGAATTTGTAAATAGTTGACTCTGTTTTCCTGATGTCAGATGCTTATGAAGGAATTGTTCCTGTGAAGGAATTGTTCCTGATTCTCCAGGAGATCTTTATTTTCAATTCATTTTCAGTGCCAGGTTTAAATATATCAACTTTTTTGTAAATTAAGTATTTCCTGAACACCTTGTGACTGCAAACTGGTTGAGTTATCCCAGAGCCTTTCAAGATAGACAAACCTTTGAACAACTTCCATCAAGTGTTTGGACTAAAGTAGTTGACTCTGAGACTTATACTGACGCATAATACAGCCTGTCACCTGTGGATCAATCCGTGTTTGAAAAGAACACTGGACAAAGCTGGGGGGCGGGGGCGGGAATGTGTGTAACCTATAAACATGTCATAAGCATTCTCTGTGTAGCTTCAAATATAACTTTTACTAAAATGGAAGGTGAAAAGCTTTAATCATGTGTAGTGAGGTATATTTGGGGGAAATGAATGAAAAACGACTTTCTAGGAAACTATTAATAGGAAACTAGGATGGAGAATTAGCATGGCAAATGTAATTAAAAGCCCAATTCAATCCCAAATGTAATTAAATCCCAGTAACTTCTGTAGGCAGGGGATGTGGTTTAAAGGTGATGGAAGGCAGAGCTGCCAAGCATATCTTGAAAGGCTCCCTTTTGGTGCCTGCCTGATGTTGTCAAGAAGATAGAAGTGAATCACAGACAGAAGATGGTAGTACATCTTAATATGCATTGCAAAAGAACATGTCATTACCAGATCATTGTGGCCTTGCCATTGGTAGGAAAACCTCCTATTCTGCTTTTCAATGGTGCCCAAAGAGGGTGACCCAGGGTGCCAGGCTCTCTCTCTCTCTCTCTCTCTCTCTCTCTCTCTCTGTGTGTGTGTGTGTGTGTGTGTGTGTGTGAGAGAGAGAGAGAGAGAGAGAGAGAGTTTCTGCCCCCAAATGACTGAACTTCTTTTTCAAGGTAAATTTATTTCTTTTAAAATTATTGTTCAATTGTTTATTGGTATTATCTATAGGAAGTTACAAAAGTATATATAAAAATACAAATACAAAGCGGCCCTCTCACCTCACCTTCAGAGCCATTAGTGGTTCAGAGAGAGGGTTCTGAGGCTTTGTTCTCTGAACCACAAATGAGGGTGAGGGGCCACGTTACACAGGAACTCAGGCTCCTGCAAAACTTAGTGTTTTGCCCCCTCTAGGAAAGCCACTGGTTATATATGACCCAGCAAGTTTCATATCATCCTTAAATGTCCTGATAGATAAAGTCCAAGCACTTCTAGTCTGGTATCATGCTTTCCACAATGTCCCAGCAGCTGCCTCTAGGAAACCCACGAACAGGCAAGAAAAACAGGCTTATCATCTCCCCTGTAACTGATATTTAGGCTGCAATCCTATACACATGTATCTGGAAGTAAGCCCCATTGACTATAAAGGGACTGACTTCTGTTTAGACATGCATGGGCTCTCAGAGGCAAACTTTCATTGATCATGTGATCATGCACATAGTCATTATGTCTAGTAGCCATGTTGAGACCTGTCCTCCATTCAGGTCTAGATTAGATTTATCTAATCTAAAAAAAATGCAGAAGAAACATCAAGAAACAGCCAATAGACAGTATGATGGTTTGGTCAATTGTCCTCCCCCTGCTAAGTAGAAGAGGAGCACCACTTGAAGCAGTGGCTCATTGGTTAGTTATCAGGGATATATACTACTAGATAACAGCAGAAAAGTGGAAATCTTTAAATTTAAGAAATCTTTATTTGATGCATCTTCTAAGGAAAATTGACATATTTAAGGTAATGCATCAATGGTATTTATTTGCTGAAAAGATGGCAGAGAATGCTTTCTACAGCCTCAGATAATTGATGGAGGTGTGGTAATGCATGAGGAACATTTGCATATATTTGAAGGAAATGTAAGTTAGTGCCACAATTCAGGATTATTGTCATTCAGTGTATAAAAGTTATGAGATTCTAGAGAATGTGATATCTTACAAGTACAACTGGGGCATTATACATGATGGTGAATTTTACGTTGGCTCCTGCATAAATTCTACTGACAAAAGGTTTGAAAACTCCTGAACTTTAAAAAATGTGGATGGCTAGTATGCTCTTGAGTAAATTGATAGCTATAAACAGGAAGGTAAACATCAGAATGTTGACTTTTTTGAAAGATCTGGCAATTGTTTGATAATTATGGAAACTGGGCTGAAATGAGAGAGTAATTTATGCAAGATGTCCTGCTGCTTGTATAAGCCTTACCTGATGCTGTCTCCCCTTTTTAATTTTATATCATAAGGAAATGCAAGTGCCCTTTAGATATAGGTAAGGAACTCAGTAAAACAGGAAAAGTACCCCCAAAAGCAGCACATTAACAGAAAGAAGGACAAATCACTATTAGGATTGAGGAATCCATTCATTCAGCGGGACAACAACCCATTTGCCTTCTCTGCCTAAACAAGGACATAGACATAACAAGGAATGAAGCTAGGTGGACTTCTGTAAGAGATTCTAAAATTTGGGTGCCACAATCAAGAAGGCCCTGGCCCATATAGTTAACAACCACAGACGAGATGGAAAAAGAACATAGTATAGAGACGAACCTCCCCCGCAGATCTTAGTAGGCAGCCAGAATCTTATAGGAAACCAAATTGCTTAGGGTTTTAAAAGCGATAACCAGCACCGGAATGACCAGCATTTCCCAGTGCAAGCAAATGATGACATTGGTCAACATTTGCCACTAAACCCACCTGGCCATTCCAATAACTGCCACTTGCCCTGTGCATTCTCAGCTGCTACTGCCATCCATCCATCACCTTGGCACTGCCTCATACTTCCACTACCTCTACTGCAGAATCCAGGGCCAAGAAGAACTCTCTGATCTTCTGTTTCCAAAATGTGTACCAGGCACATCTTCCAAATAATTACAACAGTTGCTGATTTTTTTTCCTCTTTATATTCATGTGATGCAGGCATTATCTAACAAAGAACCAGAAGGAATATAGTAGGCTACTTGGAAAGGCCAGAAGCACAATATTCCAGTGTTCCAAATCTTGATTACAGCTGTCCTTTATGCAGGTGTTTTGGTTCTGGCTCACATATATGGTCAATAGAGGTCTGAACCATTTTAGATCTTTTGTCGCAGTACAGTACTACATCCAAAATACAAAAAACAGAGAAGTACTGTATGCAAAATCCTACAACCTTTGTGGGCCATACCATCGAGGGAATTCCAAGACATTTACATAGAAACACAACATCCCAAACATTTGTCTAAACGTGGCATGAAAATTGAACCAAGGGAATTGTATTTTATACCACAAATATACAGGTATTTAGCATATATGCAAATAACATCTCTGATGCCAACCATACTTAAAATTAGATGTGTCTGTTGAAATAAAAAGACTGTGCCTATGCACAATTTTATATTACTGCATTAAAAGGAGTTGTTTTGTTTAAGTTGTTGAGGGATGGAATACAAAATATCTTCTTTATTAAAAAAAATAGAGTGGGAGAAAAACAGCTTCCTGATTAAATATGTCGGGGGCGGCAAAACATTAATTTTCTTCAGGGATGAATTTCACACAGAAATTTCACTAGAACCTATAATTTTTGTTTCTGCAGCAACCCCTCTAAAACCATGCAGAATTTGTAACAGATCCCACAGCCCAATACAACCCCAGAGAAGCTTTTCCAAAGAGAAGCTCATGTTCTGAGGCACCGTTCTCCACGTCTCGACATTTAAATTGTGATTCCAAATGGGAAATCCCCTGCGGGCCTTTGAATGTATCTCATAAATTCAGCACATTATTTATGTAAAAATCTGCCCTGTAGAATATTCTGCTGTAAAATGGTGAGGCGTCGGGGGAGGGGGGAGAGAGAGAGAGAGAGGGAACGCACACAAATTTTGCCAACCAAACTGCCCTTTCTCCTGGCTAACTAGCCAACTGAGGTATTATCCTTTGTGTTAGAAGTCATAACTAATCCCCCTTAAGGCAGAAAGACACGACATGATATGCACATACATACACAAAGTGAATATGCCCTCAGACATAGGTTGGAGACACAGTTGGTAGTTTTTTCAGAGAGTTGAAGGTTGTTTGAAAGAGCAACTATAGTAAGGTGGTGTGTGTGTGTGTGTGTGTGTGTGTGTGTGTGTGTGTGTCACTTTTATATATCTAATAAATAGGCCTTGCTGGTTTTGTACTGTTTCAAAATATGCTAAAAGTGTTTGATGGGAAGTAATAACAGAATGCTTCTTTTGTGTTTCAGGAGGAGGTTGGCGTTATTCTGTCAGGCTCCTCATCTCTTAGAAGATGAATGAATGATTATGAGTTTGACATGACTATGGCTGCAATCCTATCCACAATTGAACACAATGGGACTTCCTACTGAGTAAGCATACATAGGATTGGGCTGTTTGATGGGCATGAAATAAACCCCTGCTAACTGGGCAAGAGGCACTTTTTCAAGTGGTGTTCCTCTTATATTTAGCAGGGGGAGAGTAATTGTCCCTCTTCACTCCTGCGCAGTGTCTTTCTAGTGGCTGTTGCTGGTGGTGTTCTGCATTTTTGTTTAGATTGTGAGCCCTTTGGTACAGGGAGCCATTTAACTTTATTATTACTATTTGTCTGTAAACCGCTTTGTGAACTTCATGTTGAAAAGCTGTATTTTGATTGATTTATAGATAAATACTGCCAATAGTTTGAAATTGAGTGTGCAGAAGACTATGTGTAGACATTTAAAACAGAATTCAGAGGCAGAGGTCCTGTGGCGTATATATGTTCACTCCCATTATTCAGTCCTTGTGTTTGGACACAATGCAGAACTGTGGTTAACTTCAGAATGAAGTCAAAGCTTTTTGTCTCCACCTTGCAGAAAGAGGAGGACTGGAGAGAGGGAAAGTATGTCAGCCCATAGATCACAGCAGCTTCTTCACATAGTGGGAAACCATGGCATTGAACAGAGTTGGTGCCATCTTTTAATATGAGAGGGCCTTAAACATTAAGGAGCAATGGGTATCCAGTTGCAAGGTGGCGGATACTCCACCCTGGGGCCAGGTCCACAAATAACAGCCCCTAGCGCTGCTTCCCTGCCCTCTGAGCCACCCCCAGTGTCCGTGAACACTCTATTTTGGAGCAATACAGGCACAGGGGCAGGCCAAATGCTGCTCACTTCCTTGCTGGCAACAGTGCCATCCACCTCCGTGCCACATTCCCCACTTCACCGGCCCTGCACTCAGGGTCATTTCCCCCCCCCCAACATATAAGTAGGACTGCCACTGCCCCCATCCCAGGCAAGGGGAGGTGAAGCAGTGGTAGCAATGGGCCAGGTAAGGCATGGCTGGGGACAGGCATGGGCTCTCCATATGTGACCAACCAGGCCCCATCTATAACTCTCCCTCTGCATCTGAACCAGGTCATAATTACTACAGAATTCTATACCCACAATTAAATGAAATCAGTTTACTTTTTATGGTATCCCTCAAAGATAGCAGCCCCTCCTCTGGGAAATACAGTTCCAAGAGATTGTTGGGTTGGGTTACAAGGTGCAACCGGGGGCATTGTGCCTGTACCTTTCACCATTGCATAGAAGAGGGAATTTTGGCAGGTGCAGCTTTTTTAAACCCTATTGTTTTAAACTCTATTGTTTTTTAAACCCTATTGTTGGGGAACAAGCAATGAACAGGAACTCGGGGCCCAATCCAGAAGGCCCTATCGCCCGTGGGACATGTGTACTGTGGGTGAAAATGTCGCAAGTGTGCTGTAAAGCATGTCCGCAACAACGTACCACCCATGCTGGGCTGATGCTCAGTTAGCAGCTTCACAGGGCTGGTGCTCCCAATGCAGGTGGATGGGACAGCTGGCACTCTAGTAACACTGGCTGCTGGTAGGCCCATTTGGAGCAGGGGGAAGCGGGGAAGAGGAGGAACTAGGCAGGGAAGGAAGGGGTGGCCCTACAAGGGGGTGGGACCTGGTGGTGGATTCCACTGTCGGATCTTATCCCCAGCTGTGGCCCGGACAGCCCGACACAGGACTGTTCAATTCACTGCCGACAAAATAACTGGCAGTGAGCTGAGGAGCCCCATTGCAGGCAGCAGGGCTTTTCCTGGAGGAAGGGGATGAATGTCCCCTTCTCCCGAGGAACCTCAGGCAGCTGCCTGGATCCTCAAGATTGGGCTGCCCAACAGTTAAACCAGTAGTGCAGACGTTTCTTTAACAAGGTGTAGAATCTTCTCTGTTTCCATTTGTACATCATACACACGTTTGCCAATAGGCTTGTTCCGGCAGAGTAGATCTTCAGGGCTCTAATAATATGGAAGGGTTACTGGAGACAAATGATACTGTTTTCCCTCACCAACCTCAATACACACACCAACCATTCCTAATGGTTTTCCAGCTGAACACATGAAAAATTGCTCAAATGCATTCAAAATCAATCCTGTCTGGAAAGGTCTAAAAAAATTTCCTTAGAAAAAAAAATTAGTTTTTCCTTCCCCTTCTTAAGATGCTGAGCATATCATCCAAGCATCTAGTGCGCTGGCTTGGTTTTTGTGAAAAGATTTAAGCAATGATTCCTTTTGATGCAGCTTTTTGCTCTTTTAACTGAGGTAATTAAAACAAAATCCACAATCCATTAGTCTATTAAGTATGTAGGCTGAATATTGTTCTCAGAAATTATCTGAAGCTCATATGGTAAACACTTTTCTTCCAATATAAAGTTTAACATTTCACAGTATTTTTCTCAAATAATGTTGAGTGTAGTCATGTTGTCATGGCCTTATCTCACAACTGCTTTGAATAGTAATTCTAACTCAATAGTAGCATCAAAGGATTGAAATATCTTTGTTCTAAAATCATGACATCTTGAAAGAAGGGCAGTATTTTATCAACTTTACATGATAGATGGAAGTTATATAAACATATTTTTCTTCTAGAGACACAATTACCAAGCGCTAATGTGTTATTCACAGCCCAATCTTGTGGTCCACTAACATCGAACCTTTTATGGTGGTTTTATGATGGCTAGTGCCGAGTTGCTGTGCTGGCACTAGCCATCATAAAAGCACCATAAGGCACTTTTGGACAACTTTAGAGTAAGCAGCCCTGGTTAGATCCAGACCTACATCCACTGGAGCAGATAGGAGCTGCTCCATGTAGTGCAGGGGCAGGAGAAGGGTGGGAAGAGGGTGAGGAAAGGCAAAGGAGGGCAGAACGGGGGTGAATAGGGCCTGTGAGGAAGACAGGGTTAGCGGAGGCCATATCCTAACCCCCGTTCCTGAAGCCTTACATGGCGCTTCTCAGACTTGTGCCAGACAACACTTAGAGCGCAATCCTAACCTGGAGTTAAGCCGGCACAAGATAGGCCAGCCACTGTAAGGGCCACCATAAAGCGCATTTGGACCACTCAGGGGGAATGGCGCGCGTCTGTGTGCTGGCCTCTCTGACTCTGAGAGTGGTCCAAACATACCTTACAGTGGCCCTTGTGCTGGCCAAAGTTTGCTGGCCGAACTTTGCCGACCTAACTCCAGGTTAAGATTTGCACCCTTAAAGTACACAATTTTATACAATATATAGCATTAGATACTTTCATTTGTTTGTATATCTGTTTTGACATGAAGTAGAAAAAACCTGTGGGTTAATGGTTCAAATAAGTTGAACAATAACCCTTTTTGACTGGGTTTTTTTTTAAACTTTTGTGGATGTGGGTGTTGCTCAGAAGAAGGCTGGGCTGCTGAATGACATTGTGCGATGTGGGCTCAGGCAGAACGACACTTTGCCTTCTGTACTGCCTCAGCTCCCCCCAGCTCCCCCCCAGCTCAGCTGTGAGCTGGGGCAATCAGAGAACTATTTGAACAGAGGAAGAGGAAAATATCCAAAGGAAAATTTAAGTCAGTGTTAAAATGAGCAGTTCGCAATCTCAAGGAGCGATTATTACTGGTGAAATGATAACACAGGTTATTATTTTGAGAAACTGGCTTTCACAAACAGGAATTGAGGCAGGGAGAGAGAAGGGTTTTTGAAAAGATCAGCATCATCAATGATAACGGCTGCAAGAAGAAAAGTACATTTGCCATGAAAAAGCCATTTTTATCTATTGTCACGACTTTGGCAAATATGTTTGTATTTCATATTTTAAAGTTCAGCCAACTTTTAATATTCTAAAATAAACTGGAAAAACAAGGCCAGTGATGAGGGAAAAATCTAGACAGGAGAATTACATCCCAGATCATATGCATGTGTTTTGTACTTAGCAGTGTTTTTTAGATCTATAACTATACAATGTAAACTACAAAGAATATGCAAATCAGATATGTTAGAGTATTGAGGGGAAGGCAAGACAAACAAATTGGCTCTCACAGGTAATTTACATTGCACTTTTTCATTTTGCATAAGAGTTAAATATGAAGAAATATTGTTCTTCATAATACACAAAGTAAATAATTAAAAAATGGTAAATGCAAAGCTGTGTTTGTCTTGCTCACAAGTTGCAACTGCTCGTAGAAAAGAACACTGCTTGATGCCCGGAAACTGTTATACAAATGTAGAAAGCCCCAACCCAATGTGTGCACCAAGGGGAGGGACCAGGAAGAAGCTTGTATCTTTTTCCTCTGGTTTCTAACTAATTGTGATTTTACCATGATAGCGGAGGTCAGAGAGAGAGAGAGAGAGAGAGAGAGAGATTGTAAAGCACATGTTTGAGAAACAAAACAAATTCATTCCTTGGATTTTTCATTTCAGGTGCAAAGATTGGCGGCCTAATCCTAAACAGCGCCAGCATAGTAAGGCAGGCACAGCAGGCCTGCATCCTAAACTCAGTAGGAGGCAGCAGCAGAAAAGTGCAGGGCAAGGGGAGGGTTTCCCTTTGCATCTAGGTAAGTTCCAGCAAGCCTTATGGGGCTGCTTGGATCTGTGTTTGCAGATTTGCAGGCACAGGTGAACGTGTACAGCAACACCCTGAATTGGGGCTGCCGGGGCTTAGGATACAGTGCAATGGCTGTTGGCCATCACCGCCCCCATCACCACCCACTGCTGTACCCCATTACGCCCCTGGCACACCTCTGGCATGCCCCCAGCGAGGTCCTGCGCCAATTGAGTTCTGCCAGCACTCACCCAGCACAGCTAACAGGTGCAGCGGTGCTCAAGCACTGGCACTGCTGCTTGTGCCAGTCCAACACCCAACTCACTGGCACAGACGTGCCTGACAACACATTTGCAACAACAGTGTGCTGAGTAGGACGCTGTTGGAGTGCTTTTTACGACAGGCACTGACATGGGGCGCAATCCTAACCTGGAGTTAGGCCAGCACAGTTAGGCTAGCAAAGTTTGGCTGGCACAAGGGACATCATAAAGCACATTTGGACCACTCTCAGAATCAGGGAGGATAGCGTATGTCTGTGTGCTGGCCTCTTTAACTCACAGAGTGGTCCAAACATACTTTACAGTGTCCCTTGTGCCGGCCAAAGGATCGTGCCTCTATTCAATCAGCACCAGTGGAAGAGGCACTACAAATAATCTGAGTAGGATTGGGTCATTATCAGAGCAGAGATTCCCAAACGTTCTGTGTTCATAGCACCCATACAGTTCTCAGTAACTTTTTCACAGTGCCCCTGCAATTCTGTTGCCATGTTTTTCTTAGAAATTTAAAATATCCCATGGCATCCCTGTGAGTTTGTTGCAGCACCCTGGAGCATCACAGGAGACAGTCTGGGAACCACAACCTTAGAACTCATCTTCAACTGAAATATAGTAAAGTGCATGTTTGTATTCACTCTTTGTATCCCTAGCCTCTTTGTTTCCCCATACTCTGTCTACTCCAGTAGCGCCAACTCTTTGGGTGCCGGTATGCTGTCAGCACCCACAATAATTTTTCTGGGGGTGTTCTGCACCCCCAACGTCAGGCACCCCCACACAGCTCAGCACCCCCCATGTTTGGCGCTGGGCCCGGGAGTGTGCCCGGCCCAGCAGCAAACAGGCCAAACTGAGGGCAACGCAATTGAGCCAATGAGCTCCTTCCCATTGCATAGCTGGTGCCTCAAAAAGAAGCTCATTGGCTCGCATGCCCCGGCCTCGGAAGGGGGCGGGGGCTGCCTTGCAATGCCTAGCCATGATGCAAAGCAGCCACTTCTGAGGCTGGGCCATGGCAATTGCCCGCCACGGCTTCAGAAGGGGGTGCTGCAAACAGCAGCAGCTTCCGCGGCTGGGCAGCAGTGACAGTGGGCGTGATCACGTCAGGGGGCATGGTCATGTCAATGTTGGGGCGTGGCTACGTCAACGTCGGGGGCATGTCTATGGGCACCCCCAATGTTGCAATCAAGTTGGCACCCCTGGTCTATACTTAGATTTTAAGTTCATGGTGAGGACCTGTCTTGTGCCTGTGCTGTTTTGCAAGGTGCTGCAAATACTATTGGCTCAGTATGAAAAAGTATCTCCCATTCCTCCTTAAGAAGCAGAAGACTGCCTTATTGCTCCACTAAGCCTTCAGCTTATACAAAACAAGATGTGCTTGTTACTACTTATACGATAATGGGAAATCAATGGGTCTTCTCCTGGGTTTATTCTTAAAAACAAGAGCAACACAATTAGGCTACTAGATTCAAACGTTTGTATGCAGATCCCTGTCTGTGCAAAAGCTAAGTAGCCTTCCGGATACTCTGTGAATAATTGTAAGTCAGCCTTGGAGTGCACTGAGCTCACTGATAAGTAGAGACCACTTGCAAATAAGCACCTGGGAAATGGAATGTGCATGCAAATGAACTTATTATGCTCTCTGCCCCACAATTCCCAATGCTTATTACTTTTGAAATCATGGCCTGCATACAAGGAACAACTAAAAGTTACTCAAGCTTCTTCCTTTGTGAAAGAAAAGAAATGGTCAGGGTGTGTTCTGCCAAATTCCCTGCTGGGTTTCCCCAAAGGCCCTAATGCCCACACTAGGCTAACTAGTTTCCCCTCTAGAACAGCCTCAGAGATAGGCAAGAGGGAGGGGGTTCAGGCAGGCACCTACCTGGTGTCCTCCTCCAACACATTCCCAGGTGCTTTACTGTAGCTCCTGCCTCTAACTTTATACTGAGGCCAGCCAATCAGTGGGCAGGCTTAAATTCATCAGCCACACCCATCTGCACCTGTGCTGGCCTCCCTTCATAGCTTCATGAGAGCTCATCAGCCTGCAGCGGTGTTCCTGCTGCAGGAATTCTGGGATTAACCTCATAATCCCTGGTTTACCTGGAAAAGGGGCCATTGCTGATACCATTATCTCCTTGAGATATCTCCTGCTTTTTCCAATACAGATGTCTGTTTCACATGGAAAAGAATTAATCTTCAGAAAAATATCAGTGCAAAATCTGATTTATTTCTTTATATTCAATCTTTGGAAAGTTCCTTTTACCTGACTTTTATTTTTAAAATGAACCAAATTAAATGTTGCTTATTTTATTACGTTACTAATTCGTAAACTTCAATGATCCATATGCCTTGTCATATCTCTACTGTATATAACACCAAATGTGAACTATCACTAATAAATCCTGGTGCATAGAAAGGAATAAAGTACGACAATATAACTTTGATTATTATTGGCTGCAGTAATCCTGTTACACATTTTAATGGCAGGATCGAAGTGTCAGTGACTGCACAGATGTTATAATAATTCATTAAAAAACCACTAGTGTGTACGTGAAGAAACATATACAGTGTTTACACTGTTTACATGTACATGCATGTTTACTCAAAAGTAGGTTTCACTGAGTTTATTAGTGTATTCCTAAGTATCTGTGCACAGGACTACAGCCTTAATTTTCAAGCACTTGCTTGCCGGGAATAGTCTGATTTTATGAATGCCAGGTATTGAACAAGATACCTAAACATAATTTAATTTTGAACAAATTAAATCTCTGAGAGAGAGAGAGAGAGAGAGAGAGAGAGAGAGAGAGAGAGAGAGAG